>JAODAL010051865.1:0-26397 GCA_025379985.1 Phyllomedusa bahiana | reverse complement strand
ACCCAAAAAAAAAAAATCACAACCATTCACTATCCCTGTTTGTACCAAGCATGCCCCTTTAAAAACTGATACCCAAAAAAATTTAAAAAGTCCCAAAGGCAGAAATGTTTTGAACCTCACTTATTGAATGGACATTGAATACCCCTGCCTGGAACGCAGTATGACCCCCAAAACCGCATGACCCCCAGTTTTAAAAAAAGGCCAAAAAAAAGGAGTCTTTCAACCACCATTTTAGTTGAACTGGACATTGACTAAAACTTCCCGGGGCCCACAGCATAACCCCCCAAACCTGCATGCCCCCAATTAAAAAGGGCCGGGGAAAAAGGAGTCTTTCAACCAGCTTTTTTAGTTTCACGGGGACATTGACTTTAACCTGTCCGGGCCACAGCATGACCCCCAAAACCGCAGCCCCCAGATTAAAAAGTGCCGGAAAAGGGTCTTTCGACATCATTTTAGTTTACTGGAATTGACATCCCGGCCCCGGGCCACAGATGAGCCCCAAATCATGCCCCCAATTTTAAAAAGTGCCGGAAAAAGGAGTTTTAACCCCCATTTTATTTTCACTGGACATTGACTATACCTTTCCTGGGCCACAGCAGGGCCCCCAAACCGCATGCCCCCGTTTAAAAAGGCCGGAAAAAGGAGTTTTTCAACCCCCATTTTAGTTTCACTGGACATAATTGCCCCGTCCGGGTAGCGCTTCCCTCTCCGTATGAGTGCGGACCAATTGATTTCCTTGGAAATACTGGTGGTTAATGCTCCTGTTCCACTCGGGTCCCCTTTTTTTGGCTTCTTTTTTTATTTTACTCAACGTGCTGGAGGAAATTGTCTCTGTATTTTGTTCTCTGCCCGTGCCCATCCTGTCCTCTGAATTCCTACTTTGGGACAAGTTTTCCTGTCCTCCCTTTTACATTCAGAGGTATTTTTTTTCCCACTATTTGTCATGAGTTTTTTATATTTAATTCTAGAAAACAAATTTTTTAAAAAAGGATGGAATCCCACCTGTCTTTGTTTCTCTTTTTTTTTAAATTTTATAAAAAGGGTTTTTTCTCAAACAGGGTTGATACTATGTTAAAAAATCTTGAAAAAACAATCTTTTTGCAATATGTTCTTTTAAACAGGCCCAAACCTATTCCTGTTTCAACAGCACCATCCCCCTTGAGCCATTTTCGACATTTGTAAAGAACAAATGTTGTTAAAAACAACTTTTTTTTTATAATGGGCCCCTTAGTATAGTTTGCTTTTTCGAAGCAAAAGCCCCAAAAATTCAAACATGACCCTTGAGCCACTTTGGACAATTGTGAAAACAATGGCCCTGTTAGAAACAACATTTTTTTATTATAGGCCTGTGTAAGCGCTTTTCAAAGCAAAAGCCCCCAAAAATTAAAAGCATACCCTTGAGCCACTTTGGACAATTGTGAAAACAAAGTCTGTTATAACCCCAAATATAAAAACATAAAAGCTTTATTTTAATTAGTTAAAACAAATATAACACACTATTCCCTTTTTTCCAAAAAAAAAAATTAATTACATGTAAGAAGAAAGAGGGGGGGTATACTTATCTTAAAAAAGGAGATATTCCCCAAATCCTCACCGATATAGCCCAAAGGGAATGGATATTTCCCACTTTTTACCCAAACTTGTCTTTGATAAATAAGTAAAACTGCCCTTAAAGTACCCTATTTAAGCCCCAAGAAAAGCTTTAGGGTTAGCCCCGATAAGGGCGGCCCCACATAACGGGTTACCCTAGTAACTCTAGTATATACTAAATTAGGGAAATGGGTATACACAACAGAGAGATTTTAAAAAATATATATTCCCCCAGTCTCCCGACCCATTTCCCCAAATTGGTTTATCAGGGGAGTCAGTTTTCAGATACAGCAGATAGTCCACGCCATGATAGAAAGACGTCCCTCCAATCTCATAAGGACCTCCTTTAAATAAACCGCACAATGATTAGACATATTGGTGAACCACCGCATCTTATTAACATATATATATATCGAACATTCATGTCACCAAATGTAGCCCCAAGCGATAAATACAACTATCCTGAGGCTCCTTGTAAGCACTGTCAGTATTCAAAACACTGAACAGTAATACTATGCCGCGCATCGCTATGCAGCTAGCACGTGCCCTCAGCAATCCGTCGTCCACCGACTTGACAACTGCGCGAGCGCGGCTTCAGACCACCCTCGCATGCACCATTGTAATGGCCTCCCCGATAAGTCATCTGCGCACAGCGCGGCACTAGACCATCGCGCATGCCTGAACCTCGAGAGTTCATTTCTTACTCGCGCCAATACCGAGGAGCCCATTAGCGGTTCATTATACATGACTTAAAGCGATAAGCATCACGCCAACGTCCCTATACATACCCCGTACGGCATGAGCTAAGATAACCTCACCGCCACAAGCCAGGGGAATGGCCCTAAATCTCATTTACAATCCACAATCCTTTACAGTTACTATTGATTGAGGATATATTAACAGTATTTTCATGTGATCGTGTACAAACACTGACTGTCGATACACAGATCCACATATACTTAAAGATTGGTAATAATTATCAAAGATAAAAATAATGCATAAGACATAAGAACTTTTAATGTGACATTGTCACAAGCACATGTACTGTGGCAGGATAGGAATGCAGCCAACAGGCAATCACCAAAACAAGTGTGAAATGTCAGACCTAGCTATTTATTATACTTCAGATATAAAGACGGGAGTAAATGCCTAACTCAGACTATATCTTCCATAACACTATAGGCAACCTTTCCTGAATACAACATAGAACATTGAAGAGCAACATTAAATAAAGAAAACTATCCAAACTGAAAAGACTCATTAAGCCACCAGGACACACTGATCTCAAACGTAAAATGCCATCTGGCCTCTTTCCTTAAGATTCATGTTATCCAAATTTCCTTTCCTGGTCGACGGATGAAGTCACCTCTATGACAAGAAATCTGAGACATCCAGGTCACCGCCCATGCATCTCCCATAACATGCGGTCAATGCGCTGGTCCCTCCTAAGTCGCACATCACGCAGATGTTCTCACCACACTTCGCGCAATCTGGGCGAGTGGTCTTGTACATAGTAAAGTTGGAAAACATCTACAAACACAGAGGTAAACCAAACCTACAGACGTACAATTAAAGAACCATTTTAGGACTATTCTTTAACCATTTATATCCATAAACGAACCTTCGTCGGCTCTATAAAAGGGACAGCCAGCACAATTATCTCCACATCTAAACAGCCCTTTCGGTCTCCTCTCAAACCAAGACCCCTCTCTCCCTAGCCGTTTATAATTACTTTTAACTAGCTATCTCTTAAAGATCTCCGACGGCCGATCTTATCATGGTTTATTTGGCAATATGTCGGAGAGATCATCACTGATGTAGATATTCTAGTGGCTTGGTTCAAAATCACTTTTATCACATCAGCTTCTGTCCAACAAACATTCCAATAATTCTGGATCAGCCCTCACCTTTTTCTATTTTCTTTGGTATCAGCAATTCCACACGTTCCTGCTTTCTCCGCATATTCAAAGGCCTTGGCTGTCTAACCTTAGCTTGATAGCCCGCGAGAAGAGAGGCCGACGGTCCCTAAATCATACGACAGCATAAGGAAACCGTCCTCAATGGGAACAGTTGCCTCTTATCCCAGGAATGCCCGCCGGGTATGCCCTTTCAAAGCTACTGGATGATGACTCCTCCAGTTACAGCAAACTGTTGTCGCTGAGGGCTTCCTGAAAAACAGTAAGTAACTCAAAGATCCACTTCAGTGTCCTTTCGGATCTCTACATCAAGGAAAAATGAAAGCTTTGAGATAGAATCAATTCAAAGGTGAACCCCTACCAGAGTCATATAATGTTAGGACAGAAATAAATTGTCCAAAAGTGGGTCCTTGGACAGCGATCCACAAGGACAAAAATGTCATCTATGAAACGCCCCCAGAATGAAAGATTCAATGAGGTCCACTCTCATTCTCTTCTGAAAGACCACTCGTTGCCTCCCACCAGCCCAGTAGAGTATTAGCATATGTTGGAGCACACGGGCTCCCCATTGCCGTCCCTCCCGAGCTGGATGAAGGGACTTCGATTCAAATAAGAAATAAATTTATGCTGAAGAAATAATTTCAAGCACCGAGTATCACAAAAATACCTCTCTCTCTCTCTATGTTGAACACCCCACATACTGCAAAATACTCAATTGCTTATATTCCATGTGAGCTGTGGAATGCAACTATATAACTTTCCACATACAAGTAGATTGCTTAGAATAGTATTTTCAGTCTATATTTAATTCCCTCTAGTTTCATCAACAAGTCTGACGTATCACGAATATAAGAAGGTAATGCAGCAACGAATCCTCTAAGCACTTCAATCACAAGTGACTAGGGAGACTAGGGAGACTATATATTTTTTGAAATCTCTCTGTTGTGTATACCCATTTGCCCAAATTTAGTATATATCTAGAGTTATCTAGGAGTGTAGGCCGTTCATGTGGGGCCGGCCCTTATCGGGGCGATAACTCCAATAAAGGCAATTTCTTATGGCTTAAAATGAGGGTACTTATGATACTTATTATATCAAAGGACAAATTTTTGGGTAAAAAGTGAAGTATCCTATTCCTCTGGACTATATCGGTGTAGGGAGGGATTGCTGAATATCTCCTTTTGGAAGAGTAAGTATACTCCCTCTTTTCTATCTAACATGTAATTAATTTTGGTTTTTGGAAATAAGGGAATAGAGTGTTATATTTTAGTTTTAACTAATTGAAATAAAGCTTGATGTTTTTATATTTGGGGTTATAATTTTTCTGTGATAGGCTTTTGAGACCCTGATGTTGATGAATTGTTTGCTGTAAGGTAACAAATGTCTGTTAGAAACAACATTTTTTTATAATAGGACCTGTAGTATAGCTGCATTTCAAAGCAAAATACCCCCAAAAATACCAAAGCGTGACTTGAGCCACTTTGACAATGTGAAAACAAATTTCTGTTAGAAACAACATTTTTTTGAAATTATATGATCTGTAGTATTGCTACATTTCAAGCAGCATGACCCAAACAATTAGAAAAAATTACTTCTCAGCCACCTGTTAAAAATTGTGAGGAGGAAATGCCACTTAGAAGCCACATTACTTTCAAAGGACCATGATTATAGCTGTATCTCACAGCTACATGACCACCCCCCAAAATATAATAAATATGACTTCTCAGCCACTATTACAAATTGAGAGGAGGAGAAGTTACCACTTAAAGCCCACATTTCTGTTCTAAAGGACCATGATTATTGCTGTATCACACAGCTACATTACCGCATAAAAATTATAAATCTGACTTCGCAGCACATTAAAATTGTGAGGGAGAAATTCCACTTAAAAGCACAATGCTGTTCCAAAGGACAATCATTAGTAGCTGTATCTCACAGCACATGAACTCAAAACCATGACAAGCGAAAACGTCTAAAGATAAAGTGAGTAAATGGAAACGGAGTTATCATAAACCTGCTGTCTTTTTACAGTCTCCTGTACAGCAAACCAGCAAAATTGAACTGTTGGACAAGAGAATAAAACTTGCAAGTAAGAAATGATCATTATTAAGAAAAGTTTCAAGAGGACAATTCCAGTTGAAGAGAATTGAAGTAGAAACCGCAACTAATCGGTGACCTCGAGGCAATTAGGGGCCACAACATCATCAGAGAAGCCAAGCTGAATCATATTGATGAAAGTACAAACTCTCCACATTATCTTTGGAAAGCCGGATTGCTTTTTGTCTGTAATGACTCCGCCAGCTGTCTGAAGAGTCCGCTCATATTTGACCTGGCTGCTGGCCAGGACAACACTTTTATGGCGTTGGGACGACCAGCTCGGCATTCGTCCATTTTGGATACCCAAAGTCTATTGGGATCCGAACACATACAAAACATCGTGCTTTGAGACCAGATCAGTCCGTAGCCACCAAAGATCTTAAGCTGGTCTACTTGTGTTGGATGTGTGCCCTGCATTGGCATGCGTTGGTTGAGGTGGTAAACAAAGATTGCAAGAGGTCACCCATTAGGCTTCTGCCACCTTTCCTGCTGCCTGCTGCCGCTAGCCTACTTGGCACTCTACGCTGTCACCTCGCTGAAGTTGTTCCGTGCCGTGACATTATAGGTGAACTTTAAGCAGATGCACAGATGTCTCGCAGTTGATCAATCAGCATGGTCCCATTTTCCTGCATTTACTCTCTATTTGGTGGGTGATGGAAAGTGCTGAGTTTTTGTTTGTACCGGGAGTAAAAGAATATAAAATTTTCCAGGATGGTGTCCACCCAGTAACTGTTGTTCATTTTGGGATGCCTAAATGCGATGAACATGTTGGAGGAAATGGAGCTTACCAAGCACCTAAGTGAGGAGATGGAGCCTTGTATTTTCCCAAGCTCTGGGTCGAGGCACTATCAAACTGATCATTCCTTCATCTTCCTCTCTTCGCCTCAAATTCGCGCCAACCTACTTTCCAAGGCAGGGACTCGGTAAACGTCGGTGTCTAGGAATACTCCTCTCCTCCCCCGCTGCCCTCCGTCACAGCTTCAACACGCCCTGACTTGCCCAAAATGATGCACCCTGAGACTGATGCCCACCTTGCACTAGCTCTGTGACCCCGAACCACTGCCTAATGAAGACCGATGAAATTGTGAAACTGTCGGTCTGTGGATTTGACGGAGAGAAAGGCGCCGTGTCCTCATCTGTGACCGTCTCCTCCTCCGTCTCTGGCGGACCTTTGTTTCAGAGTGTCCAACTATTGTTCCAGAACTAATATCACACAATTCTCATGCTGACAAGGGCATTGTCCGCACAGGGGGGGGGGGGGGGGGGAGGGGGGGGGGGGCGGGGGGGGGGGCGCTGATGTCGCTCTGCGCCGAGCATGATGAACTCATAGAATATCTCTATAGCGTGGTGGGGGGGGGGGGTGTGTGTGAGGGGGGGAGTGGGGGGGGGGGGGTGGAGGCGGTGGGGGTGGGGGGGGGGGGGGGGGGGGGGGGCGGGGGGGGGGGGGGGGGGGGTGACCATTTTGGTGGCTTCTTCAAACTGGCAAGAATGGAGAAGAGCTCTTTCTCCACCTCCACTCTCGTGGCTCAACACCCCAAGGACCGCCACCACTGCTTTTCAGGCCATGTTCACTTCGTAGTGCGGAATGGCATTGCGCTGCTGCCACAATCGCTGGAGAGCATGTGGAGGGTGGAATTTCCAGCATGTTTGCCCACGTCACAATGAGACGGTTGACGGGAAGGCTGAGCTACGCTGCAACGCAGCCAGCGGGACGAACAGGGTGCAAACGGCGAAAGTGCGACATAGACTTCGATCCTTCCTCACAGCAGTCCAGACCCGTGTAGCTTTCTTTAGAATTTCTGGACGACAAAGGATCATGACATGTCACCGGCAAGGGATGTGCTCCAGACTACCGTATCTTAGGGCGGCCAGCAGATTTCGCCCGTTATTAATACGCACACCACCTTGCTGGCACAAGGTTCCATGTCACCCAGCCAGCGCTCGTTCTCCGTTGCGGAGAGCCATCCACAGCTCCTGACCTGTGTGTGGACTTCCTCCAAGACAGATTAATTTCTACACGGCCTGGTTTGCTCTTGGCACGTATGCCACCAGAGGACCTTGGGGGAAAAAGAACCCTGCACACACCTGCGGTTTTTGAAGAGCGTGCGCCGAGCCTGAGACCCACCGTCACCCACAGAAGACATCCACCCCATCTCACCCGTGATCTTCACAGAAAATAGCGGCCTAGGCGGGCTTACTAGTCATGAGTCGGTGGTTCAATGACTTTTTCCACCACAGATGGCAGACAACGCGCTTGAAATTTTAGAAATTACACGTGGCTGGCCATGGCAGACAGCTTTGCTGGCAAATAAAGCCTGCTCCGGCATCTGGGTAATTGGGGCAGGCAAGGGCCATGACGTGGCGGAACCCATCTGTGTCCACCAGACGTAAAGGCAGACATTCCCATGGCAAAAGCCTGTCAATGCGACAATCAGCTTTTTTTTTGGCTTTGGGTGGTATGGGTTAAAAGTGTTTCTTCGCTCCCAAACCTGGAAGACAAAGGCTGGCTGCTAGACTGGCCGTTGTTAACGCATGCAGGTTGTCAAACTGGCGGAAGGAGAAGGGTAGGATGGGTCTCTGGTGGTGCTGGTGGACTCGGGCTACGGTGGGGGCGGAAGCGGAGGCTGGATCCATGATCCTGACTCCCTCAATAGAGACAAGGCAGCTGAGAACTCTTGGTGTGGCGGAGGAGGAGGAGGCGGATCCAGAGGAGTACAGTGGTTGGAGGCCCGGCTCATCCCTGGCCTTTTTGGCCAAGTGTTGCCTCCATATCAACTCGCATAGGCGCATAAGTACATCGCTGGTGAATCAGAGTCTTGGTCAAAGAAGGCCCAGGCTTAGAGGTCCTTGTGCCTAATTTGACGGCGATAAAGCGATGAGCGGGTTAGCGCTGTCCGTGGGCTGACGGAATTATCCGCGGACTTCTAGCGACCCGCCCTCTCCCTTTTTTGAGGCGAACCCGTTACTGACACTACCCGCATCGTTCTTCCTCCTCGTCCAGTGATGAAGCGCTCGCAAGCAAATTCAGTTGAAAACGACACGTTGGATCCACAATGACCGTCATCATCATCATCAACCCAGTGACTGGTGCCGTCCGACATTCTGGCATCCAGGAGCTGCGGCTACAACAAGGGGACTGCAATGCTTTGCCGACCGCCCGGGATTTATTGCCGATTGACGGCTTTCCTTCTCCTCCACTGATGGCATCAGTAACTGGGCGTCAGAGCAGAGAAAATCATCATCTTTTGCCTCTTGATCTTTAACATGCCTTCTGACCCAACACATTTTGTCATCAAAGAGAGGTCTTCATAAAATGGATTATCCACATTTGTGGGGACACGAGTTTTCGTTTGGGCTGCTTCATGTGGACGATGCTGGAGATGCTGATAACATTTGTGTGCTCGAGGACTGGAGTGGACGAGGAGGTAAGACTGCTGGATGCAGGTTGTCATTAACCACTGAAGGACCTATTGGCGACGCTGTTCGTTACTGAGATTCACAGGCGCCTGACCCATCGATGACAGGCCTGACGTCCTGCAACGACTATCCGCTGGCATGCGGTTGTCGCCAGCCACTGGAAGGAGCAACCTCTCCCGTACCCTCTACCTCCATGTCCTACCCCCTCTTTTCTTGCTTACCACCTGAAATTTTCGCAACCGTGTTCGAATGATAAAAATTTTGAGAAGGTATGGAAGAGTTTTTGGAACGTCTCTTATTAAAAGACGGCAAAATCGCAGCTCATTTCTCTCAAATCCCTCAAATCAAAACAAAATTGCTGGATAAATTATAACTGCAAAGTAGCTGCTATCATACAAAGCTGGCCTGCGCCAAGTGAAAAAAAACACGTATCTGTAAATGTATGTCGGAAAGAAACCACAGTAATTTTGGCACCTACAATTCCACCTGTGGTGGACTATAAAATTTGCTGTATTCAAAATATAAGTGCAAGCTGCCTCATGGAACAAAGCTGTTATGCCCAAAGTCAAAAAACACTTATCTGTTTATGTTTTCGGTATAAAACAAGATATTTATGCACCTTTCAATTCACCTGTGGTGTCTATAAAATTGCTGTATTTTTTTTCAGATTTATAGGTGGCAAGCTGCCTCAATGAACACAGCTGTAGTGCGCCTAAGACAAAAACACGTATCTGTTATGTAATCGTATAATACAAGATATTTTTGGCACCTTTCAATTTTTTTATTTTCACCTGTTGGTGACTATAACATTGCTGGATTCAAATTTAAGTGCAAGGTGTCTATCTACAAATCTGGACTGGGCAAAAGTGCAATAAATACGTATCTCAGGGGCGTTGCTAGGGTCCTAAAACATCCGGGGCTCGGGCCCTTTGTGTTTTTCTGGGAAGGGCTGGGTTCAACGACATTTTCACGCCTCTTTTGAGGAACTGCGATGTTTTTTTACAGAGAAAAACCTTGTGTCCTGTCACTAATTTTCTGCACATTCCACACAGATCCCGTCCATCTCCCAGCAGTCACTGTACAGTAAAAATCATCAATGACAAATTTACTATTTCAGAACAGACTCACCTTTCATATGACAATACCCTAAACATTCACCTAAAACATACACCGATACATGGAGCAAATCTACTACAGACAAGTGTTGTTACACAACCCTCCTACAAAACCAAGACCCCAAACTATAACTACTTAAGGCTCAAATAATACTGCCAGACCCTGACCGAACGCAACCCCCACATGTGACTAGTCAGCTGTACTCATGTCCTCTGATTACATATACCACCTCCAAACAGGGACAGAATAATGTAGACACCAGTGTAACACAGACGCTGAGGACTGTATATTACCTCCATACAGTGACCAGATAGTGGTAGTTACTATTGTAAGTAGAATCTGCAGAAATATAAGTGATTACACTGCTTACCATTAGAAACTCACCGAGACTCTTTTCTGATACAGCGTCGTTCACTTTCCCTTTTCTTCCTCCATCCGGTTCACACTTTCATTCTGATTGCTCCCGGCTCAATACTTGTCCCAGAGGATTTGGACACAAATATCTTCGAATCCACACATTGCCAGCAACTCCCTTAATTAGTATGTATATCAGTCCCCTCAGTTAGGTTATATAGGGGCACTGAATCATATATGGGGCCACAGGCCGCACAGTGGGGCCACAGGCAGTATATAGGGGGGCCACAGGCAGTATATAGGGGGGGCACAGCAGTATATAGGCACAGGCAGTATATAGGGCATCTGAGGTCAGTATCTAGGGGCCCAGGCAGGTATAATGGGCCGAAGGCAGTAATATACTGGCACTGAGGCGGTATATGGGGCCACAAGGCAGTATATAGGGCCACAAGAATATATAGGGCGACGAGGCATATAATGGGGCACTGAGTCAGTATAGGGGGCCACATGCAGTATAATGTGGCCACAACAGTTAAATAGGGGCCACAGCAGGTAATAATAGGGCACAGGCAGCGTATGGGGCCCCAAAACCCAGGGGGCCAAGCACCCCCCATTATAGGGGTCCACAGGCATGGATATGGGACACAGGCAGGGATATGGGGCCACAGACAGGATTATAAGGGCCACATGTCATTGCATTATAGGTGCACAGACAGGGATATGGGGGCCATGGGGGGCAGTATATGGGGGCCACAGCAGGCCATTATAGGGCACAGGCAGGGAATATTGGGGCCACAGGCAGGGATATGGGGGCCACAGACAGATGTATGGGGCCACATGCAGGATATGGGGGCCACAGACAGGGGTAGGGGGCCGACATACAGCAATATAGTGCACTGGAGGCAGGTAAACGCTTTAAAAATAACAACAAGTAAATACTCACCATTAACCCCCCCGGCGAGTGCGCTCTGTCCTCATAGCCGCGGTCTCTCCACCGGCAGGCGCTCCTCGGGCCGCGACGGCCTTCATGACGCGCTGAGCGACCGAGACAGGCAGCGTCACGATGACATCACGTCATCGCGACGCTGCTGTCCTGAGGCGCACGGGGCCGCGGCGGGTTCCACATCGCTGTGAGTACCCGGCGGCCCCGCTGTGTCGGACCATTGCGGGTCCTGACACTGTCTGCGGGCGAGGGAGCGCTCGCTCCTGCTCGCAGAAGCCCGCTAGTCGCATGTGCGTCCAGCAGACGCACATTCAGCTAAAGGGCCATTCGTGCACAAGCCCACGGCAGCTGCCTGTAGCCCGGGAGACTCGGGCACAGGTGTAACTGTACTTCTGGAACGCCGCGCCTCCGAATAAACAGCCTAACGACGCCCCTGAACGTATCTGTTATGTATTCGTATAATACAAATATTTTTGGCACCTTTTACAATTCACCTATGGTGACTAAAAAATAGTTGGATTCAGATTTGTAAGTGCCAAGCTGCCTCTATGAACAAAGCTGTAAGTGCGCCAAAGTCAAAAAACACGTATCTGTTATGTATTCGTATAATACAATATATTTTTGGGCCCCTTTCAATTCACCTGTGGTGACTATAACATTGCTGGTTATCAAATTAAGAGCAAGGTGATATATCAACAAAGGTGGAATGGGGCAAAATTGAAAATGAACACCTATCTGAAATAAATACTGAAAATAAAAGTGGAGTTTTGCACCTAACAAAGAGACCTGCAGTTACTGGAAAGATGTGTATCCTATAAGTTCAGGCTGCCCAACTATCCAGGAAATAGTTCAATAGAAAACAGTAATAATAAAGCTATTGGAAGTGCAATTCTACACTAAGGCCACATGTATGAATCCCACGGTCGGGTGGTACCTGTCCGCTAGTTTTTCCAGCGGAATCTGCGCCTGATGATATGTCGGGCCGGGGCGCGCACATACATAACAATGTAAGTGTCCGCCGCGCCTCGCCTGTGTTTATAGTGCCATGCCGGGTCCGAGGCGCAGTGCGGCGCTGTGCAATGAATTCGTCGCCGAGGTAGCGCACTCATACATGCGGGTAAAATCCCTGCGCCCGCCAGTGTGTGTGGGGCACAGTACCGGACAGGCGCAGTGCGGGACTGATGCGCCCGTGCGGGACTGCCCGAACAACAGTTCCGATGCGAGACAGGCTGGAACAGCGAGAAAAACATTCCAGATGTCGGTGCGGAGGTAATGAAATCATAAATCGCCTTTCATAAAGGCATCAAACATTCTCCGTGAAAAAGAGCTGAAACCTAAAAAATTAAAAATACATAAAACAAAATCACTTTCCAATATCCTAATTCAAGAATAATATATTGGAAATGCCGTGAAATACAAGTAATTCAAATCAGAAAGCTATTCTGATTGGTGTCTACATAAACCCGCAATCAAAAGGAGCGACAGTTGACCATTAAAACCTATGGGGAAGTTTAGACAATCAGATATCCACGGCGGGATAGTTCATAATAACAGTAAAAATGCCCGAAAAGAGCGGATTGATCAGCTACCGGGACTAGGCAAGCTCAGCCAATCAGATAGGAGCGACAGAGACCCATTTCTAGCCTATGGAAATTATTGCCAATCAAGAATAGTAGCGGACTAAGTCGCCATTATATTCCAATGGAGAGAAAAATTGGACCAATCATATTCAAAGGCGGGACAGATTTCAAAATTACAGTATAAAATGCAGAAACGAGCTGATTGGTGTTGAAGCGGCGGGGGGCACGTCCAGCTTAGGCCAATCATAGTGCGAGCTACTTTCCATAGAGTTCTATGGGAAAAGAAATTCTGATTGCGCTCTGTTGATTGCTAAGTAAAAAGAGGCGCCGTTATTTGGACCAATGGAAGCACGACGCTCCTATGGGTTTTCTAATGCACATCTGAAATAACACTGTACATGGCCGAACTCAAATTATAACACTACAGAAGTGGTCCCTGATGTGTATATAAAACGAATGAAATATTGGGCTGTAATGACAAAAACAATAAAAATCAATAAAATCATGTTTTATTTCTTTATTTTCGTTGCACCCATACTATTGATCCTTGCAAACGAAAATAAAGAAATAAACAGATTTTATTAATTAAATTTTTTTTCGTTACCCCCATAATTATCATTTCGTTTTTATATACGACATCGGGACCACATTCGTGTAGTGTTATAATTTGATTTCGTCCATGTACAGTTGATTCAGATTTGCATTAGAAAACCCAAAGGAGCGCCGCTCGCTCCTCACCATTAGGATCCAAATAACGCGCCTCTTTTTAACTTAGCAATCAAAGGAAGGTCGCTCACGAGAATTACTTTTCCCCCATAAGAAGCTCTATGAGAAAGTAGCTCGCGCTCTGAAGGGCTAAGCTGGACTCGCCCCCGCCTCTTCAACCATTCAGCTTGTTTCTTCTGCAATTTTACATGTATTTTGGAAACTGTCCCCTCCTTGAGTATGATGGTCAATTTTTCTCCATATGATATAATGGGACATTGTCGCTTCCATTGCTGATTGGTCAGTTCTACTCCATTAGGTATAATGGACCCATTGTCGCTCCTATTCTGATTGGCTGGTTTATGCCGACCAATGAGTAATAGCTTCGAACAATTTGAATTTTACTGTATTTCCCGGCAATTCCTCTCTATTGCACTTCCCTATTGTAGCTCCGTCTCCTCGCGAAACGTGTTGTACGGGATTTTTTAACGTGCTTAATTGTAAAGAAGGTTCGGCTCGTTATCTGATCATTTTTTACACTTAATAAAAAATCATTTGATTTAATTAACTTCCTTCCGTCACTGCGCTGAGCGCCGAGAATTCCAGTGCACCCAAGCATCTCCATATACTATAAATGGGCGATTAGCTCGCGCATCTGATTGGCATTTGGATAGCCAATCACCCGCTAGCTCAGCCAATCAGCTCCTTTTCTGTCTTTTTACTGTATTTTGAATTATCCCGCCGTGGAATTCTGATTTGTCTATACTTCTCCATAGACTAGAATGTTCCTTTGTCGCTCCTATTCTATTGTGCCGAGCTAGCTATTCAAGCCCCCGCTAGGCGCTCATGCCAATCAGCTCTTTTCTGTCTTTTAAAACTGTATTTTTGAGATTATCCCGCCGTGGATGTCTGATTGGTCAATCCTTCCCCAAGGTTTTAATGTTCACTGTCTGCTCTTCCTATTCTGAATGGCTGGATTTATGCCAACCAATGAGAATAGGTTTGCAGAAATTGAATTACTGTATTTCCCGGCAATTTATTTTCACAATATCATAATTTCCTTGATAATGCCGGCCGTTCTAGAGTTTTTGGATAAGGTTTTTTTTTTTTATTATTCTGTTTATTATTTTTACGTTCACTCTTTTACTAGACAATGTTTTCCTTCTTCCGCCTTTATAAATGCGATTTTTTCGGATTCATACTCCTGCTGCACGTAGCGGAGCGCCGAGATTTCTGTCGCGATCTTCTATCTGCTTCCTCGCATGTTCGGATCCTGCTTCACTTCGCCTCTGTCGGAGCATTTAGACCAAAAAAAAAACCTGGTCTGCCTGTCGGAGCTGCCGAGCGCTGCACTGCGCCTCGCTTTGCCGACTCTCCATCGTACATGCCTCGGAGTTTTCGAGCACGCCGCGTCCCGCCCCGGAACGCTTTCAGCCCGCCCACACCGCGCCCACTGCCCGCCCCTTCATGCGGGGCGCAGCTGAAAGTGGCGAACACTGCGCCTAACACCGCATCTCTGCATCCGACAGCGGGATTCAGGCTGGGAGGCGCAGTATACGCCAGAAAACAGGCGAAAAGCCCGTTCATACATGTGGCCCTAAGTCTTGGTGAACTTTATCCAGTGTTCTTTATAGAGCTTGTCTGTGTTCGCCCGCGGGAACCCTCTCCGCTCCCCCCGTGACTTTACAGCAGTAGATGCTCCTTTAAAATTCTCTACCTAACTACATAAAATCTTCCAATCTCTAATCTAACTAAATGGCAAGGATCACAGCTAATAGTAGAGGTTTCTCTGTGAAGAAATAGAATAATTTCGCTGAGCTGTTTGGACACAAGCAGAGCGCACGTCCTTCTGCTCTGAGACGCTGAGAGACACTGAGGCTGAACAGGAAACGCTGTTCTATGTAAAACGAGGTCATGTGATTTTTCCAGCCAATCGCAACCATACACATCCCAGTCATGACGGCCGCCAAAATGACAGGAAGCGCCGAAAATGGCGCGATTTTAATAGATGATGCACAGATTTTAACCTAAATTCTCGCATGATCTAAAAATTTCGCTCAACATAAAAACTGTGCCGATTTCAACTTTGTCAATAATAATCGCTCAACACTAGTCAAGATCCATTGTTAGAAGTAATTCTGATCTACAGAATTTATCTAATTTCTCCACTGCTTTGGATGTTGGTTTGATTGGTGCCATAGTCGATTGTCTTTCAAACAAAGTAGTAGATCAAAAAAAAAAAAAAAAATAGAAAAGGAGGAGAACGTAGCACCAGGTTAGTTACTGCATGACATGGGCCTCCATATCAAAGAACGTGCATGGATTCACATTTCATGAATATCCGGAATGGACAAGTGTATGAATAGATAGTAACTAGAGTACCTGAGAGTGTAATGACAGGTTACGTGTCAGGAGTTGGCACAGCTATTGCCAACAAGAGCACAGGGGTGGCAACTGGCTCAAGTCCATGGACTGACACTGGTTTGTAGGACCCTGTCAAGCCAACAGTCAGAGCTTCCCGGGTATGGCAGATTGTGAGAATATTTGTGATGGGCAATTGGATTCTAGTTGCAACCTCAGGTGCCACGGAGGTCACAAGTAGCAGCAGAATGACATCAGGTGCAGAACTTGCAACCCTGGGGCCTGTAGAGATGTAATCAATATATGCTCCAATTATTGCAGCTGTAACAGCTATTTCTCACTGTCCTACTCCATCCAACCACGGGGTGGAGGGAGGGAGAAAGAGTCCATAAAACTGAAGCTTTAATGTTGAAATACAGAAGAGCAATAATGATGAACTGCAGCCTTGATACCCCCCATGAGCAGAGATATTTGGTCTAGGGTGAAGTGGAGTGTCGTTAGGGTTGATATCACACAGGGTAGTCACTTGGCACAGAGCATCAAAGGTCCACAGGGATTCTCACTATAGGGCAGTATAGCCCACAGTTAATGGGCAAAATGGCAGCTCCACGTGTTACCTCAGTCTAGGAGGGAAATGGCTGATCTATGAGCCCTAATGCATAATTACGTCTGGGTCAGTATAGGAAAGATTGAACACAGGCTCTGCACTTGCTAAGGTTTCACGGTCCTCACACTATGTTCCCCCACTCCGTATGGACATCTCAGGACATGATAGGTATGGCTTCATTGATGTTGCAAACACTTCTGCATGGTTGCAGATGAGAATGTGATGCCACTAGGATGCCATTTTCCCTCCACAGTGTCATGTGACTCGTTAGTGTTACAAGTTCTTGTGTGTGAATGTGGAGCAGGTGTGTTAAATTTGGTGTTATCACTCACACCTACTCGTCACTGGAAGTTCAACACCTTATTGCTAGTGTTGAGCGAACAGTAAAAAGTTCTAGTTTGATTAGAACCTCGAACTTTTGTGAGTTTGGTTCGAAGTTCTTTTCAAACTCGAACTTTGAACCCTATTAAATTCTATGGGAGAAGATACTCTGGCTCATTTTTATACCTATACAGGTGAGGAGAAGCTGGAATTACCATCCATAACAGTAAACTGGAGACATGGAACAACTTAGTGAAGACAAATTGGCTCTAAGAGTGACAGAAAAAAATTGAGAAGCTAAAATACTTCATTCCTTTCAATGGCTAACTGAAAAGATGAGGATAGCTTGCAAGCAGGGGCGTAGCTATAGGAGGTGCAGCAGTAGCAGCTGCTACGGGTCCCTGCATCCTGGGGGGGCCCAAAAGCCCCCTTGACACATAGGAGATTTGGAGACGTTGTGTTATACAATTACTGAACCTCCAAAACTGCAAAAACTGAACTGTTGGGCACTGAGAATGATTTAGCAAATCCAAGCACTCTGTATAATATATATCCATGTTTATTAGAGTTAGGCGTTATGTGAGCCTGCAAATGTCGCCAAATAACAGCTTCTGGGTGTGGGACTGATGAAGCCAGCAATACCAAACTCCCTAACTATTGATGTCTGTGGAGAGGAAAATGCTATCTAACTAAGAGCACTCTGTACAGTACAGAGAGTGAGCTGAAAATTGCGTTCACAAGGCAATACAGTGAAATATACATAACATGATTTTAGCAGCCAATTAGAGCCCTACACCTCAGCGATGACGTTTTTGAAAATTCTCTGTGCTCTGCACTGATTGGATGGCTGCCAAAAATGCAGAAAAGTGATTGGATGACAACAAAAGTGCAGAAAGCCGCTGAAAACGAAATTGAAAATGGCGTGTCCAACTAGAACTAGAACTTTACTCGAACGAATATTTCGATCAACACTACTCATTGCCAAAAAACTGTCTGAGGATCTAAAAAAACAAGATGACCTAGGCTAGAAAAAGATTGACAACGCCCTGAAACTTAGCTGCAGTGCGGTCAAGACCAAACAGCGGTTTAACAAGACAGGTTCCACTCAGAACTAGCCTCACCATGGCCAACCAAAGAAGTTGAGTGCATCTGCTCAGTGTCATATCCAGAGATGAGCGCTGCCAGCATTGATACAGAGGTTACAGGGGTGGGGGATCAGCCTGTCAGTGGTAAGACCATACGCCGCACACTGCATCAAATTGGTTTGTGTAACGAGTGGCGCAGCGACCCGGTCCATGATTCTCGGGTGCACCCGTGTCCCTCTCTCCGGGCGCCTGGTGGGGATGGGTGGCGCCACTGGCCGTGCTACTGGCCGCGGGCGCACCAGCCCCATCCACTTATCTGACCGCGCTCCTGTCCTGAATTCCTCATGTCTGGCCGGAATCGCATCGCGCCCCTGGCACGCCTGGTTCTGTAAATTTAAAGGGCCAGCGCGCCGGTAAGTGCTTAATTGCCGGGCACTGACCCTATATAGTTTATGGATCCACATCACTTCCCTGCTGGATCTTTGTTGCCTCCGTGCCCAAGAGAAAGCGTTATTGTTGTTCTTGTCTCTGCCGTTTTCCTGACCCTTGCCTACGTTTCTCGACTCTGAACCTTGCCACCTGCCCTGACCGTGTCACCTGTCCCCGACTACATCTACTTCTCACAATTCTGTACCACGCTACACCTCGGCTGCCACCGCAAGCAAGTCACGTCAGGGGTAGCGACCTGGTAGACTCCCGCCGCAGAAAGTCCATCCCGCTTTGCGGCGAGATCTGGTGAAAACCGGGACCTACTTAGATTCCGCTCCCTGGCGTGGCTTACACCACCGCTTGCGGCGGTCCAGAGGATCCACTATCCCGTCCGTTACAGTAAGATCCAGCCATGAATCACGCCAAGGTGCCCCTGCCTAGCATTGCGGAGCTTACAACCGTTGTCGCCCAGCAATCGCAACAGATCGCTCAACAGACAGAGCAATTGGGCCAGCTTTCTGCCATGATATGGCAACTCCTGGCGTCCCAGCAGCAGTTGCCACTTCCACCGGTGGTACCTTCTACACCAGCTGTTCCATTGGCAACCGTGGGGTCTAATCTGCGGTTACCTCTACCCACCAAATTCGACGGGGACCCGAAGCTCTGTCGGGGTTTCATACCCAGTGTTCGATGCACGTGGAACTGATGACCGATCAGTTTCTCACTGAAAGGTCTAAGGTCGCGTTTGTGGTGAGCCTGCTATCCGGAAAGGCTTTGGTTAGGGCGACCCCACTCTGGGACCGGAATTACCCGATGACTGTGGACCTGCAGGCCTTCCTCCAGGAGTTTCCGCAGCGTCTTTGAAGAGCCAGCGTGTACATCATCAGCCGTGACGGCACTTCTTAATCTACGCCAGGATGACTCCTTCGTGGGCGATTATGCAGTACAGTTCTGGACCCTGGCTTCGGAACTTTCCTGGAATGATGCCGGTCTCTGCGCCACCTTCAAGAAGGGCCTGTCCAGTAGGATCAAGGATGCTCTCGCAGCAAGAGACCTCTCATCTTCCCTGGGCGAATTAATCCACCTGGCCACCTGCATAGATGTGCGCTTCGCGGAAAGACAGGAGGAGCTCCGTCAAGAACGAGATTCTGCGCCCCCACGCCGACTAGCTTGATTGGCTCCAGTGCTCCAAAGGTCGCTGCAGCCGCTTCCCCCCCTCAGTGAGGAACCCATGCAGGTAAAGGGGGGCCCCTTGTCAGGAGGAACTGTCCGCCCTCCCGTGGGAACTTATGTCTTACTGGGCCAGTCCGGGGCCTTTTCGCGAAGGCCCGATCGCCTCAGCCTGGTGAAACCCCCCCCCAGGTCCGTGGGAAAAGGGTTTTCTAGGTGAAATTTTTCCTCCCAACATTTGATGATTCCGGGGGAGGTAACTTTTTACGTTTGCCCAAAAAAAAGATTTTATCAAAGCTTAAAGATAAGGGTGGCCCCAAAGGTCGCCGACTCTATAACCGGGCTGTGTCTTGTTATTTCTGATGCTACAATGAAAAGGTTGTTACATATAACTTTTACCCTGGCCGGAGGGATTGCTGGTTAAATCTTACTGTTTCTTGAGTCGCTTTATTCCATTGCCGAGGATCACGTGCAAATCCACTAGTTCTGAAGCGGTTGAGTCTGAATTTAACATTGATGATGGTGAACTTCTGACGTTGGTCTCTCGTTCCGGGAACGGGCCTTCCTGGACTGGGGGTCTGCCGGGAATTTCATCCACGCCTCTTTGGTTTCCCTTTATCGCCTGCCTGTACTTCGCCTGGAAAAGCCTTTGGTTATTTCCTCAGTCAGTGGAGAGCTCCTTAGTGATCCCATTCAGTTCAGCACCCGGCGGGTGTCCCTCCGCATAGGGATCCTGCACAAGGAGAAGATCTCTTTCCACGTATTGCCTCGATCTTCCTTGGCGATTCTATTGGGGCTTCTCTGGCTGCAACGTCATGCCCCTACGCTCAACTGGAAGACAGGAGAGGTACTGCATTGGGGACCAGAGTGCCAGGATCTCTGTTTGGTGGCACCACGCCCGGTGACTACCGCTTCTCCGTGGTTGCCCGTCAAGCCTCTCCCAGGCCTACCAGAGGAGTACCAGGATTTCGCGGACATGTTTTTGGAGAAACAGGCTGAGACGCTGCCGCCCCATCGGCCTTGCGACTGCCCGATTGACCTTCTCCCTGGCACTAGCCCCCCTCGTCCATGCCCGAGACTCAGGCAATGTCAGCATCTATACAGGAAAATTTGCAGAAGGGCTTCATTCACAAGTGCTCCTCTCCGGCTGGAGCTGGGTTCTTTTTTGTGCAGAAGAAGGATGGCTCACTTCGTTCATGCATTGATTATAGAGGGCTAAACAAGATCACGGTGAAGTATCGTTACCCACTTCTGTTGATCCCAGAGCTCTTTGATTGACTCCAGGGGGCCAAAGTACTCTTCAAATTGGATTTGCGAGGGGCCTATAATCTCATCAGAATACGAGAGGGGGACGAATTGAAAACGGCTTTCAATACTCGAGATGGGCATTTTGAATATCTTGTGATGCCCTTTGGACTTGTTCAAGAATTCGTCAATGACGCCTTCACGGATCTATTGTACACCTGCGTCATAGTGTATCTGGATGACATCCTGATCTTTTCCCAGACCTCCAGACCCATCGGACACAGGTGCGCTAGGTTCTGAGATGTCTGCGCAACAACTGTCTGTACGCCAGACTGGAGAAATGTTTATTCCATTAGACCAGCTTACCTTTCCTCGGATATATAATCTCTGCCAAGGGTCTGCAGATGAATCCAGCTAAACTCTCTGCGGTTCTGCAATGGCCCCATCCTGTTGGCCTTTGGGCGATACCGCGCTTCCTGTGGTTCGCCAATTATTATCGTCAATTCATTCCTCACTTCTCTACCCTGGCGACTCCCATTGTGGCCCTCACCAGGAAGAACGTGAATCTGAGATGTTGGCCTCCGGAGGCTGAAAAGGCGTTCACCGAACTAAAGACTGCCTTATCCTTGGCGCCTGTCTTGGTCCGGCCAGATCCCGAGAAGCCTTTCTCTTTGGAGGTGGATGCCTCTTCCGTGGGGGCAGGGGCGGTCCTCACACAGAAAATTTTGAAAGGCAAGACTCTCACATGCAGGTTTTTCTCCAGGACACTTTCGCCGGTGGAGCGGAATTATGCCATTGAGGATCGGGAGCTCTTGACCATCAAGTTAACCTTGGAGGAATGGCGACATCTGCTGGAGGGTGCTCGTCACCCAATTGGAATCTCTTGTATCTTCAGACGGCCCAGCGTCTAAACCCTCGACAAGCCAGGTGGTCCCTCTTTTTCTCACGCTTTGACTTTCGCATTCACTTTCGGCCTGCTGAGAAAAATGTCAAGGCTGACGCCCTCTCCCGTGCCTCTGATGTTGTTGGTGAAGAACCTGTGTCACAGCACATTATTTCTCCCGAATGGTTGGTTCACGTGGCTACGGTAGATCTCCAAAACGTTCCTACGGGCAAGACTTATGTGCTGCTGGCACACAGGAAAAGGATACTGGAGTGGGGGCATTGCTCTCTGTTGGCTGGTCACCCCGGAATACAGAAGTCCTGTGCTCTGATCTCTCGGCACTACTGGTGGCCAACTCTGGCACAAGATGTCAAGGACTTCACCCTCGAAACAAGGTCCCATGCCACAGGCCCACTGGTCTCTTACTGCCGCTGCCCGTTCCAGAAACTCCTTGGACACTCATAGCCATGGATTTCATCACGGACCTACCTATGTCTTCAGGAAAGTCATGCATCTGGGTGGTCACAGACCGATTCTCAAAGATGTCACACTTCGTGCCTCTTCCTGGCCTGCCGTCTGCTCAACTATTGGCCGGTCACTTCTTCCGGAATATTTTCCGTCTACATGGGTTACCTTCGCACATCGTCTCGCAAGTCAAGTTAGACTTTTCATTGGCCTACCACCCTCAGTCCAATGGACAGGTGGAGAGAGTTAACCAGATTCTGGGAGAATACTTGCGTCATTTTGGATCCGGATGTCAGGACAACTGGGCAGAGCTGCTCCCCTGGGTCGAGTTCTCTTACAACCATCGTGACTCGGATGCAGCCGTCGTCTCTCCATTTTTTGTGGTCTAGGGCTGCCACCCACGCCCCAACCCCCCTTCCCCTGCCCACAGATTCTAAGGTTCCCGCTGTCGATTACTAAGTTCAGGATATCAAGGCCATCTGGCAAGATACTAGACGTTCCCTACTTCAGGCCTCAGCTCGTATGAAGTCTCAGGCAGACAAGAGGAAAAGGCCTGCTCCGACATTCCTCCCAGGGGACAAGGTTTGGCTTTCCGCGAAGTACGTACGCCTGAAGATTCCCAGTTACAAGTTGGGCCCTTGCTTCCTGGGACCATTCAAGGTGCTCCGGCAGCTTAACCCGGTGATCCAAAACTCTTTCCATGTCTCCCTCCTTAAACCTCTTGTCCTGAACTGGTTCTCTCAGAAAAATGTATCGCCTCCCCCGGTAGCGCATTCTGCTGATATCTTCAAAGTAAAGGACATCTTGGCCATGAAGACTGTACGAGGGAAGTGTTTCTTCCTCGTGGATTGGAAGGGCTTCGGACCCGAGGAAAGATCCTGGAAGCCAGAATCGAATCTCTTGAATTATGATCTCACCCGCAGATTCCTGCAGCCTAAAAAGGAGGGGAGGTCTAAGATGGGGGGGTACTGTAATGGGTGGCGCCACGTCCTGGTCCGCGGGTCGCGGGTGCACCCGTGTCCCCCTCCACTTACCTGACCGTGCTCCTGTCCTGCTCTCCCCCCCTGCCGGCCGTAATGCGCATGTACGCCCCCTTTCGCACGCTCGTTCATGTAAATTTAACGTCCAGCGCGCCGGTAATTGCTTAAAGGGGTTTTGCCAGGACGTGAGTTACTTACCTCCTTTTCAGCACAGAGTAGAATATAAACAAATCATGCTGAGTCATGAACGCTGCAGGGGTGAGAGGGAGGGGGTGAGCAAGGAGTGAGGAATAAGGGAGCGTCTCAAAAGTTAACTCAAATAATAACTTTACAACAGTGGTTTCTCTATGCAGCAGACAGACTCATACACTGCACTTTCTCCACAGCCCCTTGAAAGCTCATTCATCTTCCGTGTCATCAGATAAAAAGTGTTTCATGCAAGTGCGGCCTGTCAGCTCCTCTGGTCGTGTATAATGCAAACTTTCAGGTAACTAAGGGAGACGAGAAATGCTGTAGCTTTCACAGGCTTCACTTTTGTTAATGACATATATTTAGAAAAGGGATTAAATACCCATTTTTGAGGATCCCATGTCAGCATTACATCTTGGCAAAACCCCTTTAATTGCCGGGCGCTGACCCTATATAATTTATGGATCAACGTCACTTCCCTGCTGGATCTTTGTTGTCTCCATGCCCTAGAGAAAGCGTTATCATTGTTCTTGTCTCTGCCGTGTGGTCCTCGACTCTGAACCTTGCTGCCTGCCCTGACCTTGCCGCTTGTCCCCGACTGCAGTACGTCTACGACTCATGATTCTGTACCACGCTACACCTCAGCTGCCACTGCAAGAAAGTCATGTCAGGGGTAGCGACCTGGTAAACTCCCACCGCAGCAAGTCCATCCCGCTTTGCGGCGGGCTCTGGTGAATAATGGGACCTACTTAGATTCCGCTCCCTGGCATGGCTTACACCATCGCTTGCAGCAGTCCAGAGGATCCACTATCCTGGCCGTTACAGTCTGGCTGTCATCATAGAAGGAAGTTAAAGATGATGCACAAGAAAGCCCACAAACAGTTTGCTAAAGACAAGCAGACTAAGGACATGGATTACTGGAACCAGGTCCTGTGCTCTGATGAGACCAAGAGAAACTTATTTGGTTCAAATGGTGTCAAGCGTGTATGGTGGTAACCAGGTGAGGAGTCTAAAGACAAGTGTGTCTGCCTACGGTCAAGCATGGTGATGGGAGTACCATAGGTGTTGCCGGCTGTAGGGAGCTACAGTTCATTGAGGGAACCATGAATATCAACATGCCCCTTATGTGACCTCAATGAAGTATTCCAACATGATAATGACCCCAAACAATCCTAAAAGATGACCACTGAGGGTTAAGGTGAAGAACTGGCCAATCATGTCTCCAGACCTAAATCCTATTGAGCATCCATGGAGCATCCTCAAATGGAAGATGGAGGAGTGCAGGGTCTCTAACATCCACTGGCTCCATGATGTTTTCATGCAGGAGTATAAGATTTGACCTGTGAAACTCTAGTGACCTCCGTGCCCAAGAGAGTTAAGGCAGTGCTGGAAAATAATGGCAGCAACACAAAATATTCACACTTTAGGCACAATTTGTTCATTTTTACTTAGGGGTGTACTAACATTTGTTGCCAGAGGTTTAGAGATCCCCAGATGTCCATTCTTGTTTCATTATCTGAATCTCAAGAGGCTTCATAGACCCACTGCATGTCCTCCATCATGCATGATTGGTGTCATAGGAAAGTCTTATGTGCAATAAACTCCTCAGGATCATTCTGGAACCTAGAGGTTGACAATGTTATTGAAGTCTCAGAGTTTACATGTAAGCTCTTTAATGCACTGGACCAATCCAAAGTTCTTTCTACTAACATGATCTATTTGGAGTTACATCTAGATTTTAGATTGGGACACTCTTGAAGGTATTTAGATTTGAGTGTTACTGACAGGGATATTAGTTAAGCTTAAGCTTTTCTCACTGCATTGATTCCTCCTGTTTTCTTGGTTTCATTTTGAATTCAGGGGCGTGTTTACTGGCTTCCACTAGGCTGCAGTAGAAGCCAGGTCTGTAGCTATAGCAACTAGTGCTGGCAGCCTATCAGGATAGATCAAACAGGTCTGTAGCTATACTGACCTGAGGAGCTGATGCAGCCCATACAAGAGAGGATATCTAAGAGTAGGCAGGATACTGTTAATGGACACATATTGCAAAGTGACTTGTTTTTGCAAGATCTTTAACATTAAAAAGCAATCCTTGTAGTGAGACAACCCCTTTAAAGCTATTGACTATTATAGTCATGGTAACCATATTAACGTGGAGTAGTGGATCCACTGGACCACCGCAAGCTGTGGTACAGGCTACGCCGCGGTGTGGAGTCTAAGTGGGTACCGGTATTCCCCAGACCCCACCGCAAAGCGGGATTGACTTGCTGAGGCGGGATTCCACCAGGTCGCTACCCCTGACATAACTTGCTTGTGGAGGCAGCCGAGGTGCAGCGAGGTACAAAGATGTAAGGTAAACTCTTAGTCGGGGACAGACAGAAAGGTCAGGACAGGCGGCGAAGGTTCGTGGTCAATAGACGTAAGCAGACGTTGGAAATACGGACAATGCTTTCTCAATAGGTTACACGCACTAAAGATCTGGCAGGGAACAAAGGGAAGTGACCATAATATATAGGGATAGCGCCCTTAACCAATTACTGGTGCCGGCGCTCGAGCCCTTGAGACTGGGAGCGCGCACACCAGCCCTCAGAGGAGCATGGAAGAGCAGGAGCGCGGTCAGGTAAGTTCCTGCCTGTAACACAAGTGCGCCGGCATCCCAGCAAATGGACGGCAGCACCACCCGTCCCCGGCAGAGAGCCGAGAAAGGGGACCAGAGTGCGTGCTGCGGCATGCTGCGTTACAGTAACCTTTGTCTGAACTAACTGTAGATAGTCTTTTGAGGCTTTAAACTATTTATCTCCCCTTAGGCTTCTTTGCCTGATCTTGTTTCAACCCCTTTACTACCTGTAACAAATATTTTGAATCCATACGGCACAATTCACAGTTCTGCTTGCTTTTCCTTTGCCCAATGTCTGATCGTTGACGTTTCTTTCACCTACCAAAT
>JAODAL010051864.1:0-26399 GCA_025379985.1 Phyllomedusa bahiana | reverse complement strand
CTCATGTGTGACCCCTGCCGTTTGTGAGGCCATTCGGGAGGTGACGTTATTTGTCAGTCGCCAGGACTACGGGATAAAATAACGTATTCCACTGCTTCATGTCCGGGAAAAATTGTGAAAAAATCTGTCTGGGAGGGGACGGAGAGTGGCGACTACATTCGTGGAAACTGAGTCCGGTGGGGACTAAAATGGAGGAGGAGGAGGGGAACAGTGGAGCAGAAGATTGTCTGGTAAAATGAGGGGATTTTTTTCCCCAGGTACAAGAGAGGAGGAGCAGGAGCAGCTGGAGGGGGAGTGGAGTGGGGGAAGGGGCGATGCCCCGAAAAGCACCGTGGCTTTATACAGTGGAGATGGGGGCAGGGACCCCCTCGGAGTCACTTGTGAGGGGCCCCGAGCATGTGATTTGCCGGCTAGTGCCCCCGATAGTCAGCACCCCGGCAGGGGATGACTTTGGGTCTCCACCCTATGGACCCCGCTACGGCCCAAATGGGAGCCTTTTTCCCAGCTTGAGAGGGAGGACACACTCAAATACTTAGGGAAATCCTCGTAGTCATTTGGCCGTGCCTATGGCGGAGTCCCTCCTCTGTCAGGTTGACTGGGGGTTTTCAGCGTCAGTACTCTCCCGGGGATGTGAGGTAAGGTGGGGGGGTGGAGATCCATTTCCATCAGCAGAATAAGTTGGGTATGATGAGCGCTTCCTTCACCCGCCTAGTGAGGAGGGCGTCCCCCGCGCAGCGAGGCCTGGAGCGACCCTGAACCAAAGGTGGGGGCTTTGGCGCACTCTGCCACCCGTTGAAATCCCTGGACTACTGGGCAGCCAAACTGGTGTGTGGCCGAAAACTTCCCGAGTTTGAGTGGAGAAGCTGTCCTCCCCGGCCAGTAGTGGGGGCATCAGAGGGGTTTTCGTGCGGCGGGGGCCATGGGTTACCCCAAGGAGAACCCGCTTGTCCACGGGAAAAATGTGGAACGATGCCCTTTGTAAAGATGAAATCGGGCGGGATCGGCCAGGTTTCCACCAAAATTTCCCTTAGGGTCAGACTACATCAGCCATGACGCCTCCCCCAAAAAACTGTGAAAAATGGTTGGTTCAAAATACCTGCCTCACCCACTATTTGATCCCGCCACCCGCCTGATGACAATCTGCTGACAGTTTCTCCATTGCCCCAAACCCTCTTTCCCAGGGATGGTATTGCCCCCCCCTTCCCACTTGTCATTGTGCCACTTTATAACCTCTCTGCTGCTGCTGTTGTTTGGTCCCGTGACATCCCACGTGTCATTTGTGCCATCTCTGCCCTCATGCTGGGGCCCCTGCCCCCGAAACCCTTCCACTCTCTGTCATTGTGAAAATTTGTGGCTACTCCATTTTTTCCCAAAACCTCCAGAAGTCATTGTCCCACTGTCGACCTCCTCTGCTGCTGTGACCCCCCTCTCTGTTTTGTGCCACTTGTGGCCTTTTAACTGTTTTGCCACCTCCGAATGTCATTGTGCATCCCCTGACCTTGTGTGCTGTGGCTGCTGCCGTGCCCCCCCAAAACTGTGTCGTTGTGCCACTCTCTGACCCATGCTTTTGCCCCTGCCCCGTTTTTCCACTCTTGTCATTGTCCCACTCTGGGCCTACTCTGTTTCCCACCTCCAAAATGTCTTTGTTCCACCCCCGGGACCTCATGCGCTGCCGCCGTCCCTCCATTTTCTGTCATTGTGACTCTGGGCCTACTTGTTTTCCCACCTCCAAAATGTCTTGTGCCCCTCTGAACTTGCTGTTGCCCCTCCCGCCGTCCCCTCCACTTCTTATTGGCAACTCTGTGGCCTTCCGTTTTTCCCCACCTCCGATGTCTTTGTGCCACTGTCTGACTCCTGCTGTTGTGCTGTGCCCTCCATCTCTGTCATTGTGCATCTGGGGCCCTATACTTTTTTGCCACCTCTAGAATGTCATTGTGCCCTCCCTGACCTCAGCTGTGTGTGGCTGCTGCCGTGCCCCACCTGTGTTTTTGTCCCACTCTTACCTATGTGTTGTCCTGCCGCCGTCACTTCATCTCTGTCATTGTGCCACTCTGGGGCCCCTCTACTTTTTCCCCACCCCCAAAATGTCTTGTTCCACCCCCTACCTCTGCTGCTGCCCCCGGTCCCCCTCCCCTCTCTTATTGTCCCACGTGGCCTACCCCTTTTTTTGCCATCCAGAATGCATTGTGCCACTCTCTGAACTCATGCTGTTGCTCCTGCCGCCGTCACCCCCACTCTCTGGTCATTGTGCCACTCTGTGGCCTACTACTGTTGTTCCGGCTCCTGAATGTCATTGTGCCACTGTCTGACCTCATGCTGCTGCTGCTGTTGATGCCGTCAACTCCACTCTTTGGCCTACTCCAGTTTTTGCCACCTCCAGAATGTCATTGTGCCACTGTCTGACCTCATACTGCTGTGGCTGCCGCCGTCACCTCCACACTCTGTCACTGATGTTGCCACCTGAGCCCTCAGCTTGTATGAAGACCAAACCAAGCTCCCTCTGCATATTTAAGCATGGCACAACGTTCTACAGCACCCTGCAGGCTCTGTGCAGCCTGGAAATAGCTGTTTTTTAACGTGATTCGTCCCGAAGTAATTCGGACCGAAGTTATTTTTGTCGGGAAATTCGGCGAAGTGAGCGAATCGAATTTTTGAGAAATTCGCCCATCTCTAGTTGTGACATTCAGCCCGTGTTTGCTTCAGGTTGGACTGATGATGATGATGCCGTGACTGAGAGGAAGAGGAGGTAAAACCGCTCCATACAGGTCCTGTGACTAACAATGTGCTTGCTTGTGTGTTGTCGAGAGCATTGGAAGGAGTGCCTTGTCTCGTACCTCTATCTCCACTTCCTATTCCCCACCCTTGCTCGCTTACAACCTCTAGTTCTCACCATGTTCAAAAGCTAAATATTACAGCTCTGAGCATGGCACAAGATATATGTAATAAAAAAGAGAGAAGTGTATGTATATGTATGTGGATCACAATAACGCACTGGTATATTTCAGAGTTATGTGGACTTAAAATTTGGCAAAATTACACTTTTTGGTGTTGAGTAAGATTTAGCAACAGAGAGAACTCTATTTCCTGAATATATATCTGTATGACAATAACACACCATATATTTGAAAGGTATTTCACCCCAAAGCTGCCAAAAATGAACTTTTCTCCACTCAGTATAATTTTCACCAACCAACCACTATTTAAAGTATATTTCTTTGTATAGGAGATTTGGAGACGGTGTGTTATACAATTACTGAACCCAAAACTGCAAAATTAAACTTTTTTTCTATCAGATTAATTTTCACAAACCATCCACTATTTAAAATATTTTTT
Source organism: Phyllomedusa bahiana (assembly GCA_025379985.1). Taxonomy (NCBI): domain Eukaryota; kingdom Metazoa; phylum Chordata; class Amphibia; order Anura; family Hylidae; genus Phyllomedusa; species Phyllomedusa bahiana. Next base: position 23,066 of record JAODAL010051864.1, on the reverse strand, counting down.
CTTTGTAAAGGAGTTTTGGGGAGACTGTTGTTATAAATTACTGAACCCCAAAACTGCAAAAATGAACTTTTCTCCACTCAGAAAAATTTTCGCCAACCAACCACTATTTGAAATATATTTCTTTTAAACTTCTTTTTTTTAAAGAATTGAGCAGTTGACAAATAATACAAACTAAAAAGATATCAAAAAAAACAATAGAAGAACGTACTGTCACAAAAGGACAGATAATAAATTTAAACCGATAATAACAATCGTGGATATTCGGACATAAACAAATACATTTTGGTTGAATAATAATTAATAAACATGCTGTTATGAGATAGAACAAAATAATTATTGTACTACAGTAGATGCACAGTAACTAGAAGATAACCATAGATTCCAAAGAGATTTTCTCTTATTACAGACATAAGGAGGGTCATTTAACTTTATTTCACGGGCACAATTGAGTTTAAATTTTCTTCTGATAACCTCAATTTTTAGAGGGGGCTTAGGTTTTTTCCCAAATTGAATGCAATAGCTGTTCTGGCTGCTAAAAGAGTGTGAAAAAGAATTGTGCGGAGGGATGATGGGAAGTCACATAAACCAATATCTAAAACCGCAAGTTCAAGGAGTCAAAGTAAAGGAGAGATTAGTAATTTCTGAGAGAAGTTTAGAGACTGAATTCCAAAATTTTTGAATGACTGGACACCCCCACCAGACATGTAGCATGGTGCCTTTTGACCGCAACCTCTTCCAACATTGATTGAGGATCCAGGGAACATCTTAGCTAACCTTGAGGGGGGTAAGTACCACCGTAGGTGGATCTTAATGATGGTTTCTTTTATTGGTTTATGCACCTCGATAAAGGGAAGAGATGGTTTGTGCTTTTGTCCATTGTATCCTTAGAAAATTTGGGAGGAAAAATCCTTTTCCCATTTTAAATAGTCGGAACTTGGAGGTGGGGCTCTTTGCCAATATTGTGTGGTATGTTATAGAAAGGCCTTTTTGGGAAGCCTTTTTTTGCAAAGAGAAAGTTGTGGAAATCAGGATGTGTGGTTGTTGGCCATTTTATAGTTTGGATCAATTGTCTTATTTGCAGGGAATGATAAAAAGTTGAGGAGGCAGAGAATAAAAAAGTAGAGATATGTGTAAATGAGAGGAGGTTTTCATCCTGAAACATTTTGGTCAATTGTGAGGATTCCATGCTTCTGCCATGATTTAAATTGTAAGGGTATCATTCCAGCATTTTAAGAGTTTTAAAGGATATATCTCACCTTACGAAGGTTGACCCAAATTGTTAGGTATGACGTAAGTAGACAAATTTTAAGTAGTCTGTTATTGACCTAAGTGAAGAGGTTGGCAAAAGGAGGAAACAGTAATGAAGTTTTAAAGATGGTACTCTAGGGGATGGGGTGAAAATGAATGAGATTCTATTTGAGACCACATGTTGAATCAGTTTAGCCCCCATAAGTGAAAGGCTTGCTCAAGCAAAATTTAGCCACGTTGTAAGCAGAAAATTTGGGGCTGCTTTTCCTCCATCCTTATTGCTGAGGACAAGAGGTCTCGTTTGACTCGGGGCTTTTTCCCACATCACATAAAGGTAGAGAAAAGCTTTTGGAATTTTAAGATTCATTGCGGTAGGTATAAGATAGGGAAATTTGGGCTCTGCAGATGTATATGTATTTCGGTAGCAATGACATTTTAAACGCATTAAATTTCTTGCTATCCAAGATATGTTAAGGGTTGCTACCGTTTGTTTTCGACTTCTAAATCGACAAAAGGGAATTAAAATTTTCAAATCAATTGTTCGGAAGGGGAAGAAGTGACTTTAATACCAAAATAATCGACTTCATCTTCAGTTTAGCTTGAAGTCAAAGGTTTTAAAATGGCATTTTGAGATTTAGGATTATTTATAGGAATAATAGATGACTTTGTGGTGTTTAGTTTGTAATAAGTTTATCATAGAAATGTAGGAGGTATTTAAAGGATGTTAGGAATTGAGGATTGTGGATTTGAAACAATTAACATAATGTCATCTCCCATATAGATTTTTTTTATGGTTAGTCGGTTAACTAGGAGACCAGATATACGTGGGTTATTCTAATATGTTAAAGCCAGGGGCTCGAAACACAAAACATAAATTAGCGGGGATAGAGGACATCCTTGAGGGTGCCGTTAGTTAGGTAAAAAGGGGGAGGAGAGAAAGCCAGAGTTGAGAACAAAAGCTGAAGGTTTTTTTATAAAGGGCTGTGATTGCATCAAATATATAACCAGTAAACCCCAAATTTGATCAGACTCGTTTAATGTATTGCCAGTTGACTTATCGAAAGCTTTTAAAGCGTCAAGTGACAAAAAAGTACATCTGTGTCCGATGACCCTGCAATTTCTACCAAGTCCAGCAATCGACGTGTTTCATCTCGGGGCTTGGCGCCCTTGGACAAAATCCAGTTTGATCTTTATGTATAAGATTGGGTAAAACAGTATTAGGCGAGAAGCTAATATTTTTGCATAAATCTTAATGTCTGTATTTTCCAATAATGAGATTGGGTTTCTATAGTTCGCAGTGTTGTCAGTGGGTTTTAAACCTGGTTTCGTGATTGTTGTGATAGTGGCTAATAAGAGCTCCTTTGGGGGTCACGGGAAGTGGCAATATACATTACATAAGTAAAACAAAATTGGGGAGAAAGAATTTCTGAGAACAAGCGTAATACTCGTTTGTAATGCCATCAGGTCCAGGGGCTTTATTCATTTTACTATGAACAAATGGCATGCTCAACCTCTGCTAAGGATATTGGTAAGTTTAGTTTTCTAAATGAGGGGGGGAAAAGAGTCGGTAAAGATATAGAGGTGAGGAAATTATTTATTTCACAGTCTAGAGGAGCAGGAATATTCTCAGATGACTGAAGATTATAGAGATTGGCGTAAAGGATGCAAATTGTTCAAGCAATATTAGTGGATTTAATGGTTTATTACCTGAGGAGGAAGTCAGATGGGGTATTCTAGATTTAGCTTTGCTGAACTTTGATTCTTCTGGCTAGTAGTTTTGTGGGTCTGTCTCTTGTGTGTAAAATTCCCATTTCATTTTAGCGAGATTAAATTCGTATTTTTTGTAGATACAAAATACGTAAATCATTCCTTAAGGAAGCTAAATTATTCTGTTTAGTCGGCGATGGATTAGCTTTAAAATCCGCCTCCAGGTTTTTGATATCAAGTAATAGGTTATTGAGAGAAGATTGGTATTTCTTTCTAGATCTTCTAGCTAGTTGAATAAGGATACCACAAATAAAATGCCTTATGGGCACACCATAGCATTGAGGAGGAAGAAGCAGGGGGAGTTTTAAAGTGAAAAATATCTTTAAGTTGTGATTTTAAATAGGTGAACATTTTCTGGATTTTTTGAGGAGAAAGTTGTTTAGTCTCCAGAGGGGTTTCTGTGGGTTTTGGTACTAAGTCTCAAGGATTCATATCTACTGGTGCATGATCAGCCCAGGTAATTGATCCGATGTCAGGGGAAAGAGAAGTTGTGTTAGTAAAATTTTATCAATTATAAAAAAGTCTAAAACGGGAATGGACCTGTTTAGGAGAGGAAAAAAGGTGTAGTCTTTTCTGTGGTATGCAAATAACGCCAGATATCGTGAAGCTCTTCCTTTTGTAAAAAAGAGTAAAGATCAGGTGGAGATTTTCCTCTCGATCTAGAGCGGTCTATGTCATTTTTTACCACTAAGTTGAAATCACCACATACAATAAATCCGCCTTTTCTAACGTTCTTAGCTGTGGAGATGACTTTCCGGATAAAAGGAATTTGTTTTTCATTGGCGAGTATAGTGTAACAAGAGTGGTAAGGTTTGGAATTAATTTCACAAATCAATTTTAATGTATCGACCTTTGGATCTATAATCTTTTGGTGTAAATTAAATGAGATTGAATTTCTGACTAAAATTGCGAACGCCAGCTTTCTTTTTAGAGGCGGTGTGAGTGGAAGTGAAGGGGAATTTTTGCATTTTTCAATCTATGTGCATATGGGATAATAATGTGTCTCCTGTAAACAAATAATATCAGCTTTGGATTTAGTTACATCTCTCCACAGCAAAGAGGCTTAAGCGGGGAGTTTAAACCTTTCACATTGTAGGTCCCAAAAATTTAACGACATAAATGGGGATATATAAAAAGTATGGAGGACCGCAATACATTATCAAGGAAATGCTGAAAACGCTCAAGAGATGCCACAAAAAATTTTGGGGAAACAGTGAGAACCAAAATCCACCGATAAATATAGAAAGTTTCAGAAAAACTTGAGAAATATAAAAACATAACATTACAAAAGAAATTTATTCCTTCAGGAGGAAAACAAAGGAGCAAGTCCTGCCTTGGAACCCGTAAAACAAGAAACGCTGAAAAGCAACAAAAACGGAGCATCCTCTGCCAGTCATATTCGAGTTAGGAATTAAGACGTTAAAGGATACTGAAGAGGGTCAGTCTGCAGGTTTTTGAACGAAGTCTGGATGTTTTATCGGACCACGAGGTGTGATCATCTCTGGACGTAATGGTTTTTTTTTGGGGGTGGGCTGGAGTCAATGGAGCAAGCAAAGGGTTTCCAGCTTCTTAGAATAGTACCAACTTCTTCCCGGGGAGTTGCAGGTATATTTAGTGCTTCCCCTAGAGATTATAAGTTGAACGGAAATCCCCTCTATAAACAATCTCCTTGTCATGAAGAATCTTTGTGAAGGGTTGGAACTGTTCCCCCTCATCAAACGTAGCTGCAGGGCAGGTCAGGAAAATTGATATTGCTTGAAAGCGCTCTGGTAGGGTCTCCTCTTTGCGGAGGCACGAAGGAAAGTCTTCTTTATATTTATAAAAGTGGATGCGTGCTATTGTGTCCCTTGGGACTTGATGAGGTAAATTCCTCGGCTTGGGGATTCTGTGGATCCTGTCAATTATGAGATCTTGTTAAGTGCTGTGGGGAAGGGTGAATTCCATGAGGTCTGTTGGTAAGCATTTAATTCATCCGGCGTACAGTTTCAGGATTACCTCGAATTCTCACGTTATTTCGCCTTGATCTGTCTTCAAGGTCAGACTTTGTTGGAGAGACGTTTTACCTTCTCCTTAGAGCACTATTAGCATTTTATTAAGCTGTTATGGGAGTTTGCAAATTCTGCCATTTTAGATTCAATATGGTCTGTTCTTGTTGCTAGAGAGTGAAAATCTGTTTAAGTTCAGACATCATTTGCTTCAAGTCAGAGTGGAGTGTGGTGCGGAAGGAAGAGAAGAAGCTGCTGCAACGTATTAGTTGTTAGGGGTTGCGCTTCAGAGGTTCTTTCTGTTCGATATCTACAGATTTTCCCCCCTGGAGGAAACAGGAGCGCGAGGGTGATGGTATTGTAGACCTCTTTAGTAGTGGTGCTTCTTCGGGCAGATGAAGAAGTAAAAATTCAGGAAAGTTTGGCGGGTTTGTTTCTCGGGTTTTTTCTTATTTGTGCCTCCCATAATGATTCCTTTCTTCGTAATAGCGATCTGTGAAAATGTTTCCCCCAAATAGGTTGTGATTGGTAGAATGGTATATAAATGAAGTGCCGTCAACCCTTGTTGGATTGTTAGGTGGTTAAATAAGATTAAAGGTACAACTCAGAGGGTGAAAAGATTTCAGCTTATTCGGTGGCTACGGAGGATCTTTACTGTTGCTTTAAAGAGAGTCTCTAAATGTGTTGCGTGGTGGGTTTGCACTGAGGAATAGAGTTTGCACTGGGGGTAGAAGGAGGTAGCTTTTGTTGTGAGTCAGTTAAAAGTCACTGAGACAGTTTAAAGAGGTATGCAGGTTTAGATAAGGTATGTCCAAACACGTTCAAAGTATAGTGACAGGTTTTGAAGTAAAAGAAGCAAATATCCTCTGGGGGAGTGCAGAATACTCCCTTTGTCCAACTGAAAGCAGGACAACTTCAGTAACACAGGAAACCAGCTGACAGGATTCTTAAAATGTCTAATAAGCAGACAGTGTCTGAATTCAACCAGTTGATGGAGACTTATTAAGAGGGTTGATAACTTCAGGCAGGTGGATAATAATATGCTAGAGAGTATAGAGTTATAGGTAACCCCTGTGGTTTGTTGCAATACTAGTAACAGTAAAAGGGTATAGCTGTGAGAGCTGGCACTTTTGTATATAGACAACAGTCTCCAGGAGCCTGTCAAGACTGTCAGGTCTGTTTAGCATGGGGCCTCTCTGCCCCTGCAGTTATGATGTTGTGAGGTGCACTCTGATGTTTTCAGGGGCCTGGTATGTCAGCAGCAGTGGGGATAGTGAGCTGGTTCAGATCTTGTATGCACCAAACTTATGTACCAGGGCTGTGCTTGATCCCCTTGCAGATCAGATAAATCTCCCGTTATTGCAGGCCCGCAAGAGTAAGAGGGTGAGATGTGCCACATAGGGCTTAACAAAGACACTGACTGTCCAGTAAAGGTGTGGACCCTGGATAGGGGCAGACTCACCAAAGCCCGTTGAGAAGGTATGTGCCAAATGCAAAAAGTCCCAAAGCAGAGTCCCTTATATCTGCTGTTGCTCTTGCTGCCTCATGACTGTTCAGTTTCAGGCAGAGGAGGAAGCTTGAGTAAGCTGCAGCAGGCCTCTGATGAAAACTCTGGTAAATCTCTGGAGGATTTTGATTGTAGATGGCTCTTTTTGCTCAGTTCTTCTTCCCTGAATCAGAGAGGGCAAAACTGGTGTCCAAAAAGACTGGATATTTTTGGGCTTATTGAGCAGATTTGGACTGGCTTCAGAGGAGCTCACAGGAGATGTGTTCTAGCTACAGTGCCATCCAGGCCACGCCCACCTTAAAATTTTATTTCTATGTATTATAGATTTAGAGGCGGTGTGCTATACAATTACTGAACCCCACAACTGCAAAAATAAACTTTTCTCCACTCAGGATAATTTTCATCAACCAACCACTACAAAGAGTGAGCTGGAAATGGCCTTCAGAACGCAATGCAGTGAAATATATATAACATGGTCATGTGATTTTAGCAGCCAATGAGAGCCCTACACCTCTGCGATAATGTTTTTGACATTTCTCTGTGCTCTGCACTGATTGGGTGGCTGCCAAAAGTGCAGAAAGGTGCTGAAACTATTAAATTGGCATGTCATGGCAAACTCGAACATTTACTCGAACACATAGTAAAATGTTCGGTTCGGTTTGAGTTAGAGAAAATTGAGATGTTCCACTCGAACTTTTCGATCAACACTAGTGAGAGTAATGCACGTTGGGTGTTCTGGTGGGTAAGCGGGATCATAATGATGTGATGTGATTTTCGTTGTTATAATTGCACTTCCTTATAAACATTATATTATTTAGGGACTTTCCCTGTGAATTTGAGCTGTGTGCCTGTTTTATATATTAAGACTAAAAAATCGTACTATTACTGTATATAAACCATTACACCAAGACCACTATTACCACCATACAGTGACCATATAGTAGTAGAACCAGTGTACACAAATGCTCTGCAGACACATAATTGATTATAGTGTAGTTACATATAGGAAGTCAAAAGTGATATCTTCTTTGACTGGGGTTGTTCACTTTCTCTTTTCTTTCTTCATCTGGCCCAGACCACTATGACAACTTCTACCAGCCATGACTCACTGTGCATAATTTACGACACATGCAAAATAGTCGCACCACCAAAAATCAAAAAAAGGATAATTTAATCACCCAAGTCAGTACATGCTACGTTTCAACTCCTCCATGTTGCTATTTTCAAGCTCCATGGAGGAGTTGAAATGTAGCATGTACTGACTTGGGTGATTAAATTATCCTTTTTTTACTTTTGTACATTTGTAGTATGGAGGATTGAAACCTTTATTTTTAAGCTTGCACACCTTGATTATTTTGTTTATATTTTTGTGGTGCTGTATCCTAAAAAAAAAAAAAAGTTTTGGGGTTTGTAATTTACCACACAAACATTTTGGACCCCTCACTTTTCCAGCACGTTGCTACCACTTTCCACCTCTGTACAAATGCCACATCCATAGTGCCCCAAATGCTAATAATGCCTCCCTTGGTGCCCCTAAAAGTAAAAGTGCCCCCATCCAATTATAGAGCCTCTATTTACACTACTCTAAGGTAGGTTCACACCTCATGTATAGGCAGCCCCCCTAAATTAGGCAGCCAGATAGGTAGGTTAGACCCTCATAATAGATAAACCTCCCATTAGATAGGTAAATAGGCAGGTAGATACTGTAGGTAGACCCCCCATTAGGTAGATATATAGAGGTATATTGGGTACTCCAGTAAATAAGTTGAGATATATATCTATATATATATATATATATATATATATATATTTTTATATATATATATATATATATATATATATATATATATATAGTCTCCTAGTAGGAAGGTTGGTACATAGAGCCCCCAGTAGATAGGTATATATTGTCCCTCAGTAGATACATTACTATATAGTCTCTCCTAGTAGGTGGGTCGTTATACAGGACCCTCTATTAAAAATTATAAAAAATAATACTCACCTCTCCCTGTCCCCTGTCACCACACACCTTTTCTTTGACTCTGGAGGGAGTGACATGATATCATCACGCCACCTGCACCAGGATGCCACTCCCGACATCTTCTAGGCCATAAGCCTAACACAGGCAGCGGCACAGGCAGCATGATGACTTTATTACATCGTTCTGCCAGTGCTTAGGGACCCCCTTGGCTTAGGGACCCCGAGTCAAGTATGACCACGGAGATCCTTGTAGCTATGCCACTTATGGTACTACATATTATATTAGAGAAGGGGAACATCTCTCCTTATGGAGAGCACCAGTTAAGGTGTGTAGTGTTTTGATTGCCTTTTAGGCCACTACTAAGCATCTGCATATAAGAAGGCATTATGGAAAAGGAGCTGGAAAGCTCACTCCGCCCTCTATAGGTTGTAACAAATCCTCAATTTACTTCTGATTCACTGAATCTTTGAGAAGCAAAAAAGAATAATTGTCAAGCCAATATTGCTCATCTACATACGCCGTTTCGGGGTTTTGCCCCTCATCAGTGTAGAGCAGAGCGATATTGGCTTAACTGGTGGGAGGCAATGAGTAGCCGAGAGAAGGGGGACATCTCTCCTTATGGAGAGCACCAGTTAAGGTGTGTAGTGTTTTGATTGCCTTTTAGCCCACTACTAAGCATCTGGATATCACAAGGCATCATGGGAAAGGAGCTGGAAAGCTCACTGCGCCCTCTATAGGTTGTAACAAATCCTCAATTTACTTCTGATTCACTGAATCTTTGAGAAGCAAAAAGGAATAATTGTCAAGCCAATATTGCTCATCTACATACGCCGTTTCGGGATTTTGCCCCTCATCAGTGTAGAGCAGAGCGATATTGGCTTGACTGGTGGGAGGCAATGAGTGGCTGAGAGGGGAACATCTCTCCTTATGGAGAGCACCAGTTAAGGTGTGTAGTGTTTTGATTGACATTATTATTGTCTACAACAGTCTGAGATACACCCTCAGGCTTGGATATATCATTATTGTCCATAACAGTCTGAGTCATGCTGGCAAGCTTAGATACAGGGGCACCCAGCATTACAGGCTGAGATATGTCATCAAGGTTCATAACAGTTCTGAGAGTATACAACCTATAGAGGGCGCAGTGAGCTTTCCAGCTCCTTTCCTATAATACATATTATATTGGAAGAGATGTTTTTGGCACACTTTTAATACCCATCCAATGAAAGACTAAAGACTTAACCATCCTAAAAGATCTGTTGTTATCTACCCATGACACTACAGGGGTCATGGCAGGTCTCATATTTAAAATTCCTAGAACCATTTTGGGTTCTTCTTTGGGAGTCAAATTAAGGTGGGAAGCACATCTGGGCCTAATTACAACTAACCAATGTTCCTAGATTCGCAGATATATTTCCAAATTTTTCTGGAGTCTAGGTGCTTTTCACAATAATATTTTATTCACTTCAATATTTTATTTCACCACCTGCTCTAGTGACCCCATTCTCTCCCACCTAATCCAGTCTATTTCCCCAGCTGTCATCTCTCACCTAACTGCAATCTGTAACCTCTCTCTTTCCACTGGGATCTTTCCATCCTCCTTTAAACACGCCATCATAACACCTTTACTTAAAAAGCCCACTCTGGACCTGTCCTGTGCTGGCAATTACCAACCTGTCTCTAACCTGACCTTCATTTATAAATTCCTAGAACTCTTGGTGTACTCTCGGCTAACCCACGATCTCTCGGCTAACTCTCTTCCCGATCCTCTGCAATCAGGTTTCCGCACTTTACACTCCACAGAAACTGCTCTAGCTAAAGTTTCAAATGACCTCTTCACAGCTAAATCTTAAGGCAACTACTTGTTGTTGCTTCTTCTGGATCTCTTTGCAGCATTTGACACCATGGATCACCAACTTCTTCTTAGCATACTCAGCACCATTGGCCTCCAGGACTTTTCTCTCTTGGTTTTCATCCTACCTCTATGACCGCTCCTTCAGTGTCTCATTTTCCGATTCTACCTCCTCTCTTCTTCCTCTTGTTGTTGGGGTTCCTCAGGGTTTGGTTCTAGCTCCTCTCCTCTTTTCAATCTACAGAGCCCTCGTTGGACAAACCATCAGCAGATTTGGCTTCCAATACCATCTCTACGCTGATGACACTCAATTATACACCTCTTCCCATGACATCACTACTTCCCTGCTACAAAACACCAGTGAATGTCTGTCCTCTGTCTCTGACATCATGTCCTCCCTTCTATCGTAAACTAAACCTCACTAAAACCGAACTTCTTGTCATCCTGCCATCTACCAACTGACTCCTTATGCTATGTCTGATTCCGTGTGTGGTACTACCATAACTCCTAGGCAGCAGGCACGCTGTCTTGGGGTTATACTACATTCCGATCTGTCCTTCACCCCCTATAGCCAATCCCTTGCCCACTCCTGTCACCTGCACCTCAAGAACATCTCCAGAATCCGTCCTTTTCTTACTGTGAAAACAACACAATCTCCCATTACTGCTCTTTTTCTTTCTCATCTTGACTACTGTAACTCCCTACTTATCGGTCTCCCTCTCTGCAAATTCTCCCCCTCAAAACTGTTGTGAATGCAGCAGCCAAGCCATCTTTCTTTCCAGCCGCTATACTGATGTATATATACTGTGTCATTCACTGCACTGGTTGCCCATTCAGTACAGGATACAAATACATACATACAGGATACATAAACTCATCACTCTCACACATAAAGCTCTCCACAGTCTCCACAGTCCTGCACCCCTCTACATCTCCTCCCTCACCTCTGTCTACTGTCCTACCCGCTCTCTCCGATCTGCTAATGATCTTAGACTACATGCCTCAGTCATCTAAACCTCCCATGCCCGTCTCCAAGAATTTTTACATGTGGCACCAGTTTTCTGGAACATGCTACCCCATACGATAACCCCCAAAGCTTTGAGAGTGCCCTGAGAATACATCTTTTTAGTCAGGCCTACCAAGATCCCTAATTGCTTACCCCCGCTTTCTGCCACACACACTTCTGTCACTCCCTGCCCTTTGCACTCTCAGGCACTTATCTGTATATAGATATTTGGTCTGGGTGGCAGGTTCATTTACTTTTTTTTGTAAACCACCCCTTATTTGTGCAACATGGTTGGACCATTGTGTAAACTGAGCACTTCTCACCCTTCGTCTCACCCATAAACCCAAATAGATTGTAAGCTCTTGCGAGCAGGGCCCTCACTCCTTGTGTCTGATCTGCAAGTAGCTTTTTCAAATTATTTTTGTTTGTTGTCTGTATTTATACCCCTAAAATTTGTAAATGTGGGGAAAATATTTTGGGGCTTTTTTAAAAAAGTTTAATTATTATTTTTTATCATTACGGGCTTTAAAAAAATTTCCATATTTTCCCTTTTGGGGAGCTGGAAACAAAAATGGCTTGATTCCCCAAAGTGTTTTTTCGGGGAAATGCTGTTTCCCTTTAAAATGTTTCCCAGAACTGTCATTGATTACAAATGTTCTGGCTTGTTGTACTCTATTATATATCATGCAGGTATATAGTATGTGTTTAAGGATTTGTTGATGACCTGCAACTGGATGAATATGAAAAAGTGGTGGTCTACACTGCCTTAAAGCTATTTAGAACTGGCCTATCAGGGCCAATGTTCATAAATGTTGTCCTTTTGGGGGATACAAAGAAGAAAAATTTTTAACCAAATACAAAAAATTCAGGGTTAAATTTTTTCGGGGTTTGGCTTCATCTGCCTTGTTGAGCCTAAACCCTCTGTGTTTTCTCGTTTTTTGACCTGTCCAAACCCTAAAATAGATAAAATCCAAGATAGCTAGTAGTGATGAGCGATTGCGTCAACTATCGTCATCGGATCGATAGTCGATATCTTCAATTATCATGTCGATACCAATATTTTGATAATAAATTATCCCCGATGCCCATTAAATTTAAGGGGAAAGAGGAACAACCCCTTCTTCTTTCCCCCAAAACAGGGCTGGAGAAGCGGGAAATTTTAACATCGACAACAGAAAAAGGGTTTAATTGCTACATCTTAGGCAAACAAATTAGGTTATAAAAGTCACAGAAAAAAAAATCACCCGACCATTCACATTCCCCCGTCTTTTTTACCACACATGACCCCCTTTAAAACCCGAATGACCCCAAATTAAAAAAAGTCCGAAGGCATTGGGTTTTGAACCCTCCCTTTTACTTTTAACCCGGACATTTGGGCTAAACCCCGTCCCCGGAACCCCAAACATGACCCTTTAAAAACCTTTTTGACCCACAGATTAAAAAGTGCCCGGAAAAAGGAGGGCTTTCAACCACCATTTTTTTGGATGGAAAACCCCCCACGTCTTTTCTTCTCTTTTTTTATTGTATTAAAAAGGGTTGCTCAATACAAGGGATTGCTGCATGTTTTTAAAAATTTGCAAAAAAACAAGTCAAATTTTTCAATATGTGTCCCCTTTAATAGGGGTCCTACCTTTCCCCGTTTTTTACGCCCCCAACACCCTTGAGCCCCCCTTGACAATTGTGAAGGGAATAATGTCTGTTTGAAATCACATTTTTTGAAAAAGGACCTGTTGTATTGCTGCATTTTTAAAAGAAGGAAAGACCCCCAAAAAATTTTAAAAATTTACTTCTCACCACTGTTAAAAATTGGGGAGGGAAAAAATGGCCCCTTTGAAGTCACATTTTTTGTTCCAAAAAGGGCCTGATTATAGCTGTATTCACAGAAAAATTTTCCCCCAAAAAAACCCTTTTACAATGGGGAAAAATTTCTAAAGATAAAGGGGGAGTAAAAAGGAATACGATTTTTTTCATGGGAAAACCCTTTGGCTTTTACAGTCTCCTCCTGCAAAAACCCCAAAAAAGAACTTTTGGGAAAAGATAAAAAAAATTGCAGTAAAAGGGTGAAACATTTAAAAAAAAAAATTTTCCAAAAGGCCCTTTTTTTGGAAGAGGAATGTTTAAAAATAGACCCCGGGAACTAATTTGGTGGGCCTCGGCAATTGAGGCCACAACATAATCAGAGATCCCTGCCTGTTAATCTTTTATGAAAGTCAAACGATCCAATTATCTTTGGAAATCCCGGGATGCCCCTTGTCTGTAAAAGACTTTCCCCAGCTGTGTGAAGGGGGCCGCTCAGATTGACGTTTTGGTGCTGGGAGGGAAAACCCCCCTATGGCTTGGGGGAGCGAGGGTTGGGGCCCCCATCCCTTTTTTGGGTACCCAGAAGTCGATTGGGTCCAGAACACATCCAAAAACAAAGGGGTTGAGGTTTCAGAAAAGTCTTTCACCATGATGTTTTCCCGGTTTTCTGGTGTTGATGTGGGGCCCCGCATTACATCGATGGGAAAGGTTGGTAAATAAAATTGCCAGAGATCCCCCCAAATTTGGCTTTTTGCCACAATTTCCTGCTGCTGCCGCTATGGCTTTCTTGGGCCCCTCTACTGCTATCACGTTTGGGTGACGGTTGTTTCCCCGTGACATTTTTAAGAACTTTAAGCAGACCAAAAAATGTTCCCCCATTGATCAATCAGCACGGTCCCCCAAAACCTTTCATTTTTAAATCTCTTTTGGGGGGGAATAAAGGGCTGAGTTTTGCATTGTACCCGGGGGAAACAAAAGGGGGTGGGGGCCACCCAGTAAATGTTGTTTAGTTTTGAAGCCTTTAAAGCGGGATCATGTTGGAGGAAATGGGGGCAAACCCCGCCCCTTTATTTGAGAAAAGGAGCCTTGATTTCCCCAAACCTCTGGGTCGAGGGGCACTAGCCCAAAATGATCTTCCCCATTTTCCTCCTCCGCCCCAAATTCGTCCCAAACCTTTCTAAGGCAGGGAGTCGGGGAACGTCGTGTCCAGGGAAAAAACCCCCATCCTCCCCCTCCGCTTCCCCCCGCACAGCTTCCCAAAACAGCCCTGCTTGAATCAGGATGATGCAAAACCCCCAAAGTGAGGGGCCCCCTTGAAATTTGCCCTGGACCCCGAACCAAGCCCAATTTAAGACTGAAAAAAATTTTTGAAACGGGCATTCCTTTTGGATTCGACGGAGAGAAAAAAATCCGTGTCCGCATTTTTGGTCCCCCCTCCTCCCCCGGGCGCTGGCGGGACCGATGTTTTTTAGAGTGTCCAATATAAATTTCCCAAGGGAAATAAGATCACCACAATGCTCATGCTGCAAGGGGATTGCGCACTGACCATTTTTTTTGGGTTCCCTTTAAAAAATGGCAAGGGGTGGGCAGAGCTCTTTCACCTGCCCCACTCTCCGGGCCTCAACCCCCCAAGGTCCACCCGGGTGGTTTTTTCAGGCCATGTGTCACTTCGTTTCTGCGTTAAAGGCATTTGGGTGCTGCCCAAAAATCGCGGGAGCATGTTGGGGGGTGGGGAAATTTCCCGCGTGTTGCCACGTCAACAATGAGACGGGTTGGCGGGAAAAGGGCCCAGCTGACCCCTTAAAAGCAGCCCGGGGGGACAAAACCCGGGTGGGGAACAGCGGGGTGGGGGCTCAGACCTGAAACCTTCCCAAACAGGCCCGTCCAGGGGCCCCCCGGGGAGCGCTTTAGAAATTTCTGGACGACAAGGTTCCTTTACATGTTCCAGGCCCGGGGTGGGGCTCCAGCCTCCGATTTTTAAGGGCGGCCCGGATTTTTAAATGTTAAACGGGGCCCCCCAAACCCTTGTCTGGAAAAAGGTTCTTGTCACCCAGGCCCGGGATTTTTGGGCCCGTTTTGGGAAAAGCCCCCTCCCAGGGTCCTGCCTGTGTGTTGTGGGGCTCCAAGACAATTAAATTTTAAAAACGGCCTTGGGTTTTTCTGGGAAATTTTTTGCCAAACCCGAGGACCTTGGGGGAAAAGATCCCTTTCACCATCCCTTTAGGGTTTTTAAGAGCGTTTTTCGCCAAAACCCGAGAGCCACCCCACCCCCAGAGAACCCCACCCACTCACCCAGTGAGTGTCCAGAGAAATATCGGCCTTTGGCCATGCTTACTAGTCCATGGGGTTGGGGGTCAAATGGACTTTTCCGGCTACAGAGCAGACAACGGCTTAAAAATTTTAGTGCCAGTGGCTGGCCAGGGCAGGACTACTAGCATTGAAAATTGGGGGGGGGAAGGGGCCATGAGTGGTGGAACCCCTTTTGTGTCCCCAGACGAAAAAAAAGGGGCAACTTTTCCCAAAGGCCCAAACGCTGGCAATGCAGCTTTAAGGCTTTTGGCTTTGGGTGGTTTGGGTTAAAGTGTTTCTTCTGCTCCCAAACCCGGGAAAGAAGAAGGGCTGGGCTAGCTGGGCTGTACGGCGTGCGGTGTCAAACTGGGAAGGAAAGGGGTGGGATGGGTTTTTGGTGGTGAGGTTACTTGAGTGAGATGGAGGCTGAAGCGGAGGTGATCCTTGATCATGACTCTGAGGCATGGGCGCTGGGAACGCTTGGTGGGGCGGAGGGGAGGAGGCGGGACAGGGGGTGGACGTGATTGGGAACCCGGGGAATCGGTGTCCCTTTTTTGGCCAAGTGTTCCCCCTTTTCAAATCATACTTTCCCGGGATGGACTAGAATGTTGGTGGTGGTTAAACCCTAAATTTCTTGCCTCTACTTATGCTTTTGGCAAAGGCGCATATGCTTGCTGGGTGAATCAGAGGTTGCTAAAAAAAGGGCCCCAGGCTTGAGAGGCCTGGCCCTTTTTGATGGCAAATAAGCGAGGAGCGGTGATTCCGCTGATCGTGGCTGGGGAATAATTCAGCAGACTTGTGCACCCCCCTCCCCCTTTTTGAGGCGGGACCCGTCTGCCTACCCCTCGTCTTTCCCTCGTCCGGATGAAGCGCTGAAGAAAATTCTGCTGAAAACCCGTTGGATCCGCAATGTCGTTATCATCATTTCATCAACACAGGTGGTTTCCCTGTCCTAAATTCTGAACCTGGGCTGCGGGCTAAAGCAACGGGCCGGGGCAAGGGCGTTGCCGACCGCCCGGGTTTTTTGCCAATTGCCCGGCTTCCTTCTCCCCCCTCTGATGGCACTTTTAAGGGGCGTTAGAGCAGGAAAATCATTCTT
Organism: Phyllomedusa bahiana; assembly: GCA_025379985.1. Taxonomy (NCBI): domain Eukaryota; kingdom Metazoa; phylum Chordata; class Amphibia; order Anura; family Hylidae; genus Phyllomedusa; species Phyllomedusa bahiana. The sequence continues at coordinate 6,535 of JAODAL010051864.1, read as the reverse complement.
TGGCCTCTTGACTTTTAAAGCCTTCTGACCCCAACCGCATTTTGTCTCAAGAGGTTTTTCAGAAAATGGTTACCCAGTGGGGGGTACACGGTTACTTTTTGGGCTGCTTCAGTTGGACTGATGTGACGATGATGATGATGAGCATTTGTGGCTTTATGGGAGGACGAGGAGGTAAAATGTGGGCGGGTTGCTTTAACCCAAAAGAAAATTTTGGCGACGCTGTTCGTTACTGAGATTCACAGGGCCCTGCCCACGATAAATGGCCTGTGGTCCGCAACCGACATCGCGGTTGCGTGTTGTCCCGCACGGGAAGGAGCCCTTTTTCCATACCTCTCCCTCCATTCCCCCCCCCTTTGCCACTTACCATCATTTCCTCCTTTTTCAGAAAGATATAAAATTAAGGTATGGAAGGTTTTGACAGTCTTTATTGAAAGAGGGCAAATCACAGCATTTTTTTAAACCCTTTTAATTTCCTACAGCCAACGGATTAGAAAACGATTTTTTTCTACGAATACCTTGAAATGCGGGTTGGGGAAAACCCCAAAAAAAAATCAACAGTATTTTCCCTTTCGTCCCCGGGGTTTTAAAAACTGCCCGTGGGATGGAATTGGTGTTTTTAACAAAATACATCAAGGAGCTTTTTGGCCAAACGAGATTACAGAGCGCAATAAAAATTTTCAAAATTTTTCACGGATGAAAATTGCGTTTTTTGCAGCAATGACAAACAAGAACTTGCTAGAAAATTTTTCTATCATAATTGTCGTACAATGGGGCTATTTGAAAAAAAATGGCCCACCACATCAATCAGCTATTTAAAAATTTAGGAAAAACAAACGGGGGTTTTCTGCCCAATAAAAAAATAACCAACAGAAATTAAAAAAAATTCTGTATCAAAAATTTAAGTACAAGGGGCTTTTTGAAAAAAAACTGGGGCGAACCAAAGTGCAATAAGTTTAAAAAATTTTGAGGAAAGAAAAGGGGGTTTTTTGCACCAATGAAATAAACAGCGTTCCCCCACAAAATTTCGGATTCCAAATTTAAGTAAAAGGGTTGGGTTTTTAAACAAAATTTGGGCCGCCCCAAAGGGTTAAATTACAGCTATTTAAAATTTAAAAAACCCGGTAAAAAAAGGTGGGTTTTGGCCCCTTTTGAAAATACACCTCAATTACTAGCAAATTTCTGATCCTAATATAAGTACAAGATGATCTTTGACAAAAAGGGGGCTGCCCAAAATTTGAAAAACACCAAAATTAAAAATGTTTAGGGTTTAAAAAAAGGTGGGTTTTGCCCTATGAAATCCACCTAAAAACTATTTGAAATTTCTGAAATTCAAAAAAAATTTTACAAGATGGGTTTTTTGAACAAAAAGGGGCTGGCCAAAGTGAAAAAAAAAACCTTTAATTAAAAGGGTTTTCGGTTTAAAAAAAGGGTTTGGGTTTTTGCCCCTAGGGAAATACCCCCTGCAATTACTAGCAAATTTCTGAAACCTAAATAAGTAAAAGGGGTTTTGAAAAAAAAGGGGGCTGTGCCAAAGGGGAAAAAACATTTAATTAAAATGTATACAAAAAAAAAAAGGTGGTTTTGCACCTAGAAATACCCCTAAAAACTACTAGAAAAATTTCTGTATTCTAATATAAGTAAAAGAGGGTTTTGTTTGAACAAAAGGGGGTGAAACCAAAGTAAAAAACAACAAATTTAAAAAATGTTTACGGAAAATTTAAAAAGGGGGTTTTTGCCCCTATGAAATACCCCTGCAATTTACAAACCCAAATTTCTGTACCCTTTTTTATAAGTAAAAGATGGGTCTTTGAACAAAAAAGGGGCTTTTTGCCAAAGTTAAAAAACCAAATTTAAAATGTATACAAATTTAAAAAAAGGGGGGTTTTTGCACCTATGAAATAAAAACAAAAAGTTACTAGAAAACTTCTTTTCCTAATGTAAGTCCAAGGGGGGTTTTTTGAACAAAACTGGGCTGCACAAAATAAAAAGGAACAATTTCCCCCGGGTCGAGTTGGGGGCCAAAAAACGGAAAAAAAAAAAGCCTTTCAAAAAGGTTAAAAGCAGAATCTGGCTGCACAAATACACTCCCTTCAAAAGTCTCTCCTGTCTGCTTTTTTACCCCACCCCTGCACCCCCCCCCCCGCTGTACCACTAGATGTTTTTTTAAAAAAGTCTCTGTCTAACTAACTAAGACTAAAATTCTCAACTCATGTTCTAATGTTCACATCTAAAAGCATAGTTTCTGTTTGAAAAAAGAAAGAACTGTGTCCGACTGAGCTACTTATTGAGGAGAGCCCAGCAGACTCCTGCCTAATAACACACTACACACTGAGCTGAACAGAAGCGCGTTTCTAGCAAAAAAAAAGGTCTTTATTTTACCACCAATGAAAACCATACAATCACCCTGACGGGGCCACCCACTCCCCTCCCTAAATACTCAAAGCATTTCTGGCCCCAAAAAGACGGAAGCGCCGAAAATGGCACATAGAAATAGATACCCAATTGTCACCTAAATTATCCGTGCGGGAAATTTTCATAACCAAAAAACCGTGCTGATTTCAATTTTTGATTATAATCGCTCATCCCAATAGCAGAAAAGTAAATGTTTTGCCATGTTGAAAATTTTTCGAAATTCAGAAAAACCATCAAAAAACACAACTTTCCCTTTTTGAAGCGGTATACTATAATTTAACCTATTTTATCTTTCCTACTAGAGGGAAGGTCCTTATGGAGTCCATCCAGTATCGTTCTCTACCAATTTGTCTTCAGATCAGAGCACTGCATTATTAAAAAGAAATCCACTTCTACATTTTGCAGAAATCTGCTTGTTTTTGCCCAAAACTTCCCCGGCTAAAACCTTGCCTAAATTGGGCATCAAGAAGGGCACCCACGTGGACGCAAAGCTGTTCTCCTCCACTGCAATCACCCCCTTTTTTTCCTCAGTCTCAGCCCGTTAAACCACCAGCTTCAACTCTTTTTTGGGTTTTTCCCCTGCCCTCTGAAATTTTCAGATGCTTCGTAAAATTTAAAAAGATCTTACTATCTCATAATGATCGATTACCCTAAGTTTTCTGAGGGGGCACTCCCCCTTTTCTTTACCTGAGACTGAAGCACTGTCCACCTATATCAAGGAGAATCTGAACAAGGGTTTTATTTGCAAGTTTTCTTCTCCAGCTGGTGCAGGGTTTTTCTTTTAGAGTAGTATCCTTTCCTTTTTATTTCTAATTGACTAATAATTTCTAAACTCCTCACTTCGTGGATTACACAGGGGCCTTCAATTTAATTTATGTTCCAGGAATGGGATGAGTGGAAGACTGCATTTCATTCAAGTGCTGGACATTTTGGATATCTTGTGGTGCTTCTTAGCATATACCACAGCAGTCTTTCAAGAATTTGTTAATGATATTTTCTGTGATCTGCCTCATGTCTGGTGGTCTACCTGGACAACAAATTTCTTTCTTAATATATGTAATATCTGACTGGATTTATTCATGGATCTAGAGAAACAGTCTGCTGTGCTCAACTGGTCCTGACTGCTTGGACTGTGCACAATTCAACACTTTCTCTGATTTGCAAATTAATACCAGCGGTTTATCAAACATTTCTCCATGCTGGGGTCACCTGCATTTCTGCCTTAACTTAACGAGGTTAGCAAACCCAGGATTTGGATGCCTGAAGCAAAAGATGATTTTAGACCAAAAAGAGCTTTAACTTCCACTTTGGTGTTGTATTGCCCAATTCTGATAGGCTATTCTATCTGGAGTTGGACACCTGCTCTATAAGTGCAGTCCTTTCCCAAAAAAAACTGTAACTGCAAAGTGTCAACCTGTGTCTTCTTCTCCAAGACCTTTTCTCTGGCTGGGGATTGAGAGTTTCCGGCGACCAATTTGGCTCTTAAATAGTGGATGTTATCCAATTGCCATCTACACATTTTAGAGAAACCTCCTTTGTCTACAGACAGTTCTTAAATCTCCATTAAGGTCCATTTAGACTTTGTGGTTGCTTGTCCCCAGCTGTGCACATGACAATAATATAACACCAGAAGGAAGCTGGTCCCCTACAACCATTTTCAGTTCCCGAAGGCCGCTGAACTTATATTACCCTCTTCTATTTCTACAGTTTCTCAGATTTGCTCTCTGTTTCTCAACTTGCCACTCATTTATTCAACCATTTTTTCCACCTGCACGTACTGCCACAACACTTCATTTCTAACTAAGGCGTCTAATTCACTTTCAAGTTCTGGCAAGTATGGCCTAGTGCAAGTAGACAGGTGGCATGAGTAAAACAGGTGTTGAGCAGCTATCTTCATCACTTTGTGTCCTCTTGACAATAGGACAGTGTGAACCTTTTATCCTGGGCAGAATTATCTTACAATAACCACAATAAAGAATCTGTTGGGGCCTCATCCTTCTTCAGTGCCTATGATCAGCATTTGTGTCTGCTTCTTTCTATTTCCTTTAAAATACAGTTTCTGCGGTTAATTCCAGAGTTTGTGACTTCCTCTGCATTGTGCAGGATACCATACAATTCATTCTGCAAGCTACATTCTATTACAAGTATTAAGAGGATGCAGAGTCCCATTTCTGGCTCTCTTCCATGTAAATCCATCTTAAATTTCTGTGTTTCAAATTGGCGTCTCGGTTCTTGGGTCCTTTTACTGTGATTCATCAGATCAATTCTGTCTGCTATGTCCTTCTTCTCTGTGCATTCCCAGTGCCTTCTGCTGGTCATTCATCAGATCAATTCTGTCTGCTATGTCTTCCTTCCTCTTTGTTAATTCCCAGTGCCTTCTGCTGGTCATTCATCAGATCAATTCTTGTCCCTGCTGAAGTCTTTGATTCTTAACCATTTTTGCCACAAGACAGTGTCCCTATCTCTGGCAGGACAAGGTGTGATATCACATGAAACGCGTTGTTTTGCTGTTATGCATTTATCATTTACCTATTAAAGAGAACCCTTCGGCTCAAGCTCTGTCTACTACTTCTGCTGATCAGTCCCCCAGAGAATACATTTCTCAGTGACAACATCTCTGGCATATGATCCATAGGATGTTTTCTAGAATAAGGAGATTCTTTAATCCAAATGCTATATGAGTAAACTCTATTACTTCATTAACTGGAAGGGTTTTATTCCTTAAGAAAGATCTTGGGAACCAGATTAGAATATTGGTGCCTCACAAGTTCCATCATTGCAAAGGTCTCAGGAGTAGTGTTGAGCGATTACGTTGGCCATCGACATCGGTCGATGGTCGATAGTCGGCCATCATCGACAAGATAGTCGATAGTCGGTAGTCGATTATGATCGATGACCATTAAAGTCTATGGGAGAGCAACAACACCTTCATTCTTACACCCAAACAGGGCTGGAGAAGCTGGAATTAACATCCACAACAGTCAAATGGATACGTCCTACATCTTAGGCAACACACTTAGGTTATAAAAGCCACAGAAAAAAAATCACACACCCCTTCACTATCCCTGTCTTGTACCACAGCATGACCCTTAAACCCACACCCACAAATTAAAAAATAAAGGGAGTATATTTGAACCAATTTTACTTGAACTGGGCATTGAAATCCCCTTTTGGAACCAACATGACCCCAAACCTCAGACCCCCAATTAAAAAGGCCGAAAAAGGGGGTCTTTCAACCACCAAATTTTGTTTCACGGAAAATTTACTATACCGTCCGGGGCCCCCAGCAGACCCCAAACCTGCATACCCCCGATTAAAAAATGCCGAAAAAAGTCTTTCAACCCCATTTTTGTTGAACTGGCATTGACATATCTGTACCGCAGAAAGCCATTAAACCTGTCTGACCCACAATTAAAATGCCGGGGAAAAACTTTCAACCACCATTTTATTTTAACGGCATTGCTATACTTCCGGACCCCTAGACCCTTAAACCTTCTACCCCCCAAAAAAAAAGTGCCGGGGAAAAGGGGTCTTTGAACCCTTTTTTTTTGAAGGCTTAAATAATCTGTCCTTACCCAAAACCCTTAAACCCCCCACCCCCCGGGGCCAGTTTTGGCCTCTTGACAAGCCCCCATTTTTGAAATCTGCATGTTCACTTTATTGGAATAACTTTTTGAAACTTTAACCCCATCCATTGATTTAAAGGGGTTTTTTTCTGGAACATTATTTTTTAAGATAGTAAGAAATTTTGGTCCAAAAATGCTTTTATTTGAAAAATATAAAAAATCTTAAAAATTTGAAAAATTTTTCCAAAATTTAAAATTCAAAAAATTTTTGCTGTAAGAAATAGTTATTCCACTCAAAATATTTAAACCATCTAACCCTATGTCCGGTATTTTTCCTAAATTTTTTTTAAAAGTTTTTTTTTTTTTTTTACGACATTAGGGGGCTTAGAATTTTTTAGTAATTTTCAAATTTTCAACAAATTTCAAGACAAATTTTTTGGACCCTCCATTCTAACTGATTTTGATTTACCCGTATGTTAGATTTCCCCCCTAAAGACCCATCAAGAAAAAACCCCTTTTTGATTAAAAAACCCCATTTGAAGTGTATTAACCCATTT
>JAODAL010051863.1:0-26399 GCA_025379985.1 Phyllomedusa bahiana | reverse complement strand
AAATGGGAAAGAAAATGTACAAATCCAGCCCCCCTTAATATTTTGCATATTTTTGGGGAAAAAGAACGCGGTTTTAAAAAGCCCAAATTTGGGGAAAAGGGGAAGAGCGAAAAACCCCAACCCCCAAAAAAAATATTTTTTTGGGGGGCGCTGGGCTTCAACTTCCCCTTTTTTTCCCCCCTTTTGGGGTTTTCCCCAAATAGGTTTGAAGTTATTTTTTTTGGGTTTTTACAAAAAAGGGGGGCCCCATAATTGATTACGGAAGGGACCACTGCGGGACCCTAAGGGGCCCCCTTAAGTAAAAAAACCCTTCCTACCCACCTCCCACAAAATGAAGGGATTACACATTTCCCCACTAAAAATCAAGGGCCTGTTCTTTTGTAACTGGTGGGGTGCCCCCTCAATTAACAACATTTCCCCAAATTTTTAAACATTTAGAACCCAGCAATTTTTTTTTAAAACCCTTTAACTCCCGGGGCCCCTGAAAAGTATTTAAATGACCAGAACGTTTTTTTTTTTTTGGTTAAGTTCCTGGGCCTTAAAAAAGGGGACGTTTTTCCCAGTTCGAAATTTACTCGCCGGAGTGCGAAAATTTTAGGGGCTGGAATAGGGTTCCCAGTATTACGGTAATCTCCCGTTCTCATAAAAACAAAGGATTACGTTCCTCCCCCCTGCCCCGGAATCCGCCGGGCGGGGGAATTTAAGTGCCATTTGAGTTACCAGGGGGAAAAAATACGGGGCCGAAAAAAAATATAGTCAAAGGGGGCCGGCGGGGGGCCGGCCTCCCACACCCCTCCCACCCCTTCCACACAGCGTAATTGCGGGGGAAATTTAAACCCCCCGAAAAAAATCCCCGGGGTAAAACCCAGTTTTTCCCTCATTGCGTTTCAACGGGTTTTTAAAAACTTTTTTATTTTGCCCAATGACGCAGTTGAAAGAGGCCCCTTTTTATTCGAGAAAAAAAGTCTTTTCTTTTAGGGGGAAAGTTTTTAAAGGGAACCGGGTCACATAATTTTTGCCCCCCTTGTGAGGCAGCAAAAGCTAGTGCAACCTGCTTTTTCCATTTTTTTTGTCCCCCTTATTCTGTAAAGGGCACCCGTTTTTAAGGCTTTTAAACCCTAAAAATCTTTTTCCCTAAAAAGGGTGTTAGTTTCCACCCCCCAAAAAGGCTATTTTGGACCCCTGAAGTTATTCAAAATTTTTTAACTATTCAGAGTAATGGGTTTTGGGTCTTTGAGGTGGGGGTGCTAGCCCCTTTTTGGGGGGGTTTTTGGAAAAAAACGAAAACTAAAGGAAACCTTCGAATGCCCTTTTTGGTTTTGTAAATGCAGATTTGAGCTTTAAAACCCCCTCAAAAACAAACAGCATCTTACAGAAAAAAGGACCCCCCAAAGCACGGGGAAACACAGGTCTGACACTAGCTTGGGGCCCCCTCACCCCATGGGGGAAAAATATGTGACGGGGTTTCTCTTTAAGTTCACTTATAAATAATTTTCCCAGAATTTTTTGGAAATTTTTAAATATATAATTTTTTTAAATATTTTTTTTTAAAACGTTCATATTTAGGCGTAATAATTTGTTAAAAATTAATTTTAAAGGGGTTTTAAACGGTATTGGGTTTAACCTAATATGTGTGGGGTTTTTTTTGTGTGTGTGAAATTTTGCAAAATTTATTTTTTAAATTAAATATTTTTTTTTAATTTTTTTTACAATAAAATAATTTTTTTTTACTTTGTGTTTTTTTTTTTTTTTAACCCCTAAAGGGAAACTGTTTTACTTTTTTTTTAACATTTTTTTTTTTTTAAAACTTGTAATGATTACTTTTTCCCAAAAATTTTAAAAATTTACTTTTAAAATTGTTTTTCAGATGCCAGGCGGGCCCCTTGTCACTGGCTTTTTTACACAGACAGTCGGGGGGTATCTAGGCCCCAGGGGGCCCTTTTGCACCCTTTCCCCCCGGGCCCGGGTCGGGACACCGGGTTTTCCCATCCCCGACGACCCGGGGAAAACCCTTTGATTGCGCAAACGGTAATGCATGCCGCAATCAAAAATTTTTTAAAGCTTGGGGGTTTGCGGGGGTTTTTCCCCTGGGTTTGCCCCGCGGGGAATGCTCGGGGTTCGGGGTGGTAGTACACCCCCAAACCCACCCAAGGCGGCCCCGGGCGCCGGGCAACCCCAAATTTTTACAGTAAACCCCCAGAAAAGCCCACTGTATACGAAGCCCCGCAAAAACCCGGGACCCCCAAAAATTTTAGGGGGCCGGTCGTTAAGGAGTTAAAAAAAAACCCACGAATTGACCGAATACCTTTGTTTTAAGGGCGTAATGGGGAAAGATTTATGACCAGTTCCCAACAAAAAGCTTGCATTGTTGTATTGTCAGTAAATTCCCAAGTTAAATTTTTTTTTGGGAAAAATAAGATTAGTTTGACCCCCCTTTAAATTTTTTCCCCCGTTTGGGCCACCCTCGACCGTTGAGGGACCCCCCAATTAACTAAAAATTTTTTTGGGAAAAAGAATTAAGGGGGACATTTCCCCCCCTTTGTCCCGACTCCCCCAGTTAGAAACGTGAAACGGCCCCGGCCCATTTGGGTTGAAAGGGTTCCACGCCCCTTTGGGAAATGGCCCCATTTTTACGTCGGGAAAAAGTAGTGAAAACCCCGGTTTCACTTTGAAGGGGGTTATGGATTTGCTTTGACATTTTCCCCTGCCAAACTTTAAATGTTTTGTACACATAAAACAAAACATTTTCCCTGAAATCTTTGGCGCATTCAAAAAGGGGTTGTGTTTAAACGCCAATTTTTTGGCATCAAACGGTCAAGGGCATTTCGAAAATTTTTTGTGTGGTAAAAAGATCCCCAAAAAAGGGCCCCCACCCCTGTTCTACATTTTTGCCCAAAGTGCTTACTCTTTCTTCACCAACGCGGGAAATCTCAGGGGCCCCCAAATTCCCATGTTTTGGTGCCCTGGGGTCTGCAGGACAGGGCTGACCCTCTGGGCCCAGGAGATCCCTCTTTTCTAATCACTTTTGTTATACCCAAAAAGGGTTAAAGGGTTTTGGGTTTTGGCCCCCCCCCTTTCTAGGGAACCCTTGCAGGTTTGTAAAAAGCTGTATGAAATTGGATTTCGGGACTCCCAAAAACCCCTTTTAAAAGGGTTGTTACCATTTCACATTTTGGATGGATTTTTCAGTTTTTAATTTGGGCATCAGTTTTGTGACGGTGCAGGTCACCCCTCGGGCTCCAAAAAAAGTTCCCATTTAGAATGGAGAGTATTTTGGGGCTTGCACAGTACTCAATTATTTTAAGGGGAAAGTTCAGCTTTTCTAAACTAAAAAGCAAAAAAGTGGAGGTGGTGTTTTAACCCTGAAATACAAATCTTTTTAAAATGCAGACTTTCCCCAAACCCAATACACATTAATGGTAAAATCCATGAAATGTCTTAAAAGTTTGAAAAGGAAACCCCCCCTTAAAAGGTTTCCCCAATTGTTCCAAAGGGTGAAAGGAAAAAATTTTTGGGGGGGGGTTTACAATATAAATTTCACCCCAAAACTCTAAATTAGTGACATTAGACATACACTGCAGGGGTTTACAGCTAAAAAGAGACCAAAAGGCCCAAAAATTACCTAAAAACGGGCCCAAAAAAATTTTATTCCATTGCAAACAGGTATTCAGATGTATGCTGGAGATGGCCGGAGACAAAAGAGGAAAAAAAATCTCGAAAAACACATTGTCTGATTTTGGGAAAAAATTTATTTGCAAATTATTTGGGGGAAAATAAGTATTTGGTCCCCCACAAAAAAAAGCAAGATTTTTTGGGTCTCACAGACCCCAACTTCTTCCCTTTTTTAGGCTCCCTTGCCCCTCCACTCAATTTTTTGTAGTAAAACGCACCCGTTTGAACTTTTTTATTGGGGGTTTTTTCCGCATGACAGTGATCCGAAGTCACCCCCAGGGTAATGAAGCCCGTGGGTTCGGGAAAGAACATTTCAAGGCCTGAAATGGCCTAGCCCCCCGTTGGAATCTCAACCCCTAGAAAAACCCCTTTGGAAGGGTTTAAAAATCCGTATTGCCCAGTGACCCGCCCCCAAAAAAACATTTTAGAGGGATCTTTCACGGGGAAAAAATGGGCCCCAAAAAACCGAAAGTGTGTTTCCAACCCTTTTAAGGGTTTTCAGAAAACGTTTGGGCCTCTGTCAAATTTTCCAAAAAAGGATATAAAACAAAACATTGAGATGAAACTTTTTTTATTGACCAAAAAAATTTTTTTTCCCCCATAATTTGCAAATAAATTTTTCCCAAAAACCCCCCCAATGTGATTTGGGGGTTTTTTTTCTCATTGTGTCCTTTATAGTTTGGGCGACCCATGATTTCCAAAAGGGAGGCCCCCTCTCATCTTTTTAAGTGGGAGAATTGCACAATTGGGGGGGCTGGGCTAAAATACCCCCCCCCCCCCCCCCCCCCCCCCCCCCCCCCCCCCCCCCCCCCCCCCCCCCCCCCCCCCCCCCCCCCCCCGCCCCCCCCCCCCCCCCCCCCCCCTGTATAGCTTCCAAAATAATCCCGTGTGTGTGGAAAAAGTTTGGAATTTTAGAGCAATGAGAAAAGGGGAAAAAAGGTTACTTTAAAAAATTTCTTTTTTAAAAAAATTTTAAGGGGGGTTTTCAAAATGTTATTACAAAAGGGGGAAACATTATTGGGATGGTGAAAAGTAATGTCCCCCTTGATTAAACTGTGTTATGTTTTCTAAAAATTTAGAAGGGCAGTGGGTAAAAACAATGAAAAATTTCTCCTCCCGTCTTTCCTATATTTTGGGAAAACCCCCCGACCCAAAAGAGCACAGGTGGTCTTCAGAAGCCCTAATTTCCCACCGCCCCTTTTGGGGGATGTTTTACACGGGTTTTAAAAAAGGGGCCTTAAACTCCCCCCGTAAATTTCGCGCCCGTTAAATTGGGCTCAAACGGGCGAAGGGGTAGAAATTCCCCTTCAATTTCGGAAAACCCCAGTTTTTCCCAAAGAACCCATTTGGGTTCGCCCCTCCCCCCCCGCTCGGGCCCAAAACAAAAGGCAGGAAGTAAGGGGGGACACCATTTACAAGGCGTATACACCGCGTGAATAAAAGAAAGGGCTATGGGGGCCCGGGAAAAACGTCCCCCCCAATTTTAACCCTTTTAACCCCCCGTTTTAAAGTTTTTTGACCATCCTTGGGAGTTTTTGTTCTTAAATATTTGAAAAAATTTTTATAATTTTTTTGTTTTATTATATAAAAGACTTTGGGGGTGGGGAGCAAAGGCCCTTACTCTTTTGTAATATGGCTCCTTGGAAATGAGCAAAAACCTGCAGCGCCCCCCTTTGGGTGTAGCCTTTTCCTTAAAATTTACAAAGCATCTCACTAAGGTTTGCAGTATAAATGGAAAAATTTGACCCAAACCCCGATTTACAGGGGACAGCGTTCAGGGGGCCCTTTCCCCCTTATCAGTGCAGGTGCTATGGGTTTGGGGGGGGGGCCCCCCAAAATGGAGGCGGGGTTTTTTTTTCCCTAAACGAGAGGCCCCCTGTGGAACTTAGATACCCTTGGGCTCCCAAATTTTAAAATTTAAAAAAAATTTCCCAAAAAAAAATTATAGCGCCCCCCTAAAGGAAAATAAATTTTACCCCTTTCCCCTTAGGGCCCCAATGTTGAAAACTGTCCAGGGGTAAGACTGTTCCCTTTTTTGCCCAAAGAAAACCCAAACAGAGGGTCTCCCTTTTTTTCTATAGTTTTTGAAAAAATGGAAAAAAAACGATCTGATTGGGTTTTATGGGCAAAAAAGAAATTCTTACACTTAGAAGTTTTTCATACATTTTGGCCCCTTGGGGGCCTCTCACCTATTTCAACCTGTATTCTCCTTTTTTTATTTAGGGCAGACACCCCGAAAAAAGGGTGGCTAATTCCCCAAAAACATTGGAAAGGGCTTGTTTAGTCAGAAACAAAATTGAGGAAACCCCTTTAACCAAAAGTTTTGGGGCAAAAAGGTTTCCCAACTCATTTCCCCTGGCCAAAAACAGTTTTAGTGGAGCGATCAGTGGTGTAACATTCCACACACCTACAGGGTCCCTGTCCTAATGAGCAACGTTCCCCCCTTCAATTTACTGTTGTTGCTTACACAGAATCCCTTGCGAACCCTTGTTCACACAGAACACGGCTTAAAGGGGGTTTTGCCATAAAGGTAGTTCCTACTTTATTGTCAGGAGAGAATATAAACAAAGCATGCTGATCACGGAGGAAAAAGGGGGGGGTGAGCAGAGAGTGAGGAAAAAGGGAGCGTCGCATGTTTACTAGTCTTTAAATTAAAACCCAGTGGATTATCTTACAAAAGCACAGCCCCACACTCATTTTTCTCCCCCCCCTTGCAACTCCTTGTCATAAATTTTAAAAGCGCAAACTGAAAGGGGCCAGATAGGGGGGGCAGGTCCTTCCGCAATGAAAAACTTTCAGGAAACTAAGGGGGGGGGGCAATGGTGTACTTCGAGGTTCACTTTTTTAAAACTTATTTAAAAAAGGTTTTAAAAATTTTTGTGGGTTGACAAACAGGGTTTAAGTTTAAATTTTAAATTTATTTTTTTATTTTTTTTAAAAATTCAAATTAAAGGGTTTTTTGCTTTTGGAAAAAATCCATAAAAAGCCGGGCCTAAATCATCCACACGAAGGAGCGTTTGGGTGCAGCAGGATGACCCCATCGTTTTTAAAGGGGTTTTCTGCATTTTCGTACCAAAAGTGACATGACAAAAGAAGCATAGAAAGGGCAGGAAAAACCCAAAAGCGATTCTCATCTGAATGTGTTGAAATGCTGTTTTTACCTTTATAGTAGTAATCACATGACATTGTTGAGCGTGTTTGGTCCATTTAGGGTCCCAAAAAAGGGTCAAAAAAGCATCTAGTAACGATTAATTCGGATCCAACATGTGTGTGAACATACCCTTAAAAGGGAAAATGTCGCCCAATTTTTTTTTTTATTATTAAATCAAACCCCTGTCCCTATCTTTTCCTCAGTCGTTTTTATTTCCGATGTAAATTTCTCTATTTTGGCCTCTAATATGATTTTGGGGAAGACTTCTTTCTTGCACTGCTTTAACAGCAGTCAGAGAGTATTTACAGAGCTTTAGACATAGGATTCTTTAAAACAGTTTTTGTCCCCTAGATTTTACAGGGGAGTTTTTTTATGTGAAGGGGGGGGGGGGGATTTACATCTCCTCTTTTGGCTGGGGATTTGTGTTATCTTCACATTGGTGTCTCCTCCGTTGACCCCGCTGTTTCTGTAAAGAGCAGACACTGCTGAAAAACTCTCTAAGCAGAGCAGGAAAATGTCAGACATTTTTAGGCCCAGTGGCCAAAATGAGAACTGCAAGCTTAAGAAAATTTTTAAAAAAAACTGAAAGTGATCTGGAAAATTAAAAAAATTAACAAAAATTCCTAAAAAAAGGTTTAACCCTAAAAATGGAGTTAAAAAAATGTCTTTTTTGAGACACATTCCCCTTTTGGTTATAATTAAATTTTTACATCTAATTTATGTTTTCAAAAAATTCAGGTAATTTCTAAAAGACCACTGGGTTTCAGGGGGTCCGTCTGGTGAGGATCCTCAAACTGCGGCCCCCCAGTTTTGGGAAAAAAACAACCCCTATGATTTATTAATTATGCTGGGGAAAGATGGGGTTTTAGTTCCCCAACAGATGGAGGGCCGCAGTTTGAGGATGCCTGGTCTGGTGTATGGAAATTCTTCGAAAAAACAGATGGCCTCGAAACCTATATATGGCACAGCCTTTTTCCTGATATTATCGTGACAACTTATCCAAAATTTAACAAAGAAAAACTACAAAAAGTTGTCTACTTATCTATAAAAAAAAACTAACCTTTATTAATATTACGCTAAAATATACCACGAGATAAAACTTACATATATCTAATAACTAAGCCTACCTATACAGACGCGGAGCGACCGTCCCGATAAGGACGACCCCGCCAAGATCCTAGCAAGATACACTAACCAAAATTATATCTAAATCTACTACAGTGTACTAAATACCCCAAAGTGTCAACAAAGAAATATTAATACCTAAATACCTATACAAAGATATCTCAAAATACTGATGCACTATCAAGGTCCCAGTAAAGTACCTCAAAGCAATTTGTCAGGATATATATTGTCCTACTCTATGTCCTACGCGTTTCCCCCCCGCTAAATATGAATAGGGTTCATCAGGGACTTATCATTGGACAAAACAACCTTCTTCAAAAAATGTATTCGTTCAGAGATCCTTCTTATACATTAAGGTGTACTTAGATGCATCGTATTTAAGATAAATACTAATAAGGTAGGCATAACCAAATTATAGCCAATATGGGAGGTGTCTCATCAATAATCTTATGATGTTTATTTGTTGATAGAGATGTATACCATGCTATATATATCATACTCACAAACCCGTTCACATATCAGTGCGGCCAAAGTTCGATATTCTAGATAAAACAATACAAATATTCTAATTATCCATTTACAGGCAATATCCTAATTTTCCTTGGTACAGCATACATTTCTTCACATACTCATATCTGGCGGCAATGTAATGGATATCAATTTCCCAGGATATTATACAATATCAAAATAGATGCTACCATGGTAGATGTGACCAATTTGTAGCCACCTGGGAGAAATCTTGTCAATGTTAGATGATACTATTTGTCTGTCAAGATATGTACTATATCACATATCATACTCACAGACCCACTCACATGTCGCTGCCGCCGATATTCGATGCTCTAGTGGCAGTATCATGGATGCCAGGTTCCCGGGTTTGTTTGATAGAATAAATTATCTCCCATTCCTCATAGTGCAATGGTTACGACATGTGAGTGGGTCTGTGAGTATGATATGTGATATAGTGTGTGTTACATCAGGAAGCCAAATGCTAATGTGAACAAAGCCCGACCCATACAGAGCTTTCTCCGAACTGCTGATTGGATGATATGAAACCAATTGCACGTGTAATCAGGGCTGTGGAGTCGGCAAGCCAAAGCCCCGACTCTGACTCCTCAATTTCTCAAACCTCCGACTCCGACTCCCTCATACATGGCGCATGTTTAAGTGATAACTTTACTGTAGTAAAATGGTAACATCAGGCTGTTTATCACCTTATGATACAATAATCAAGCTATTTAGGTAGAACAGACACTGACAAGCAAAAGGGTAACAATGTTTTGATCTTTTGAACACTTGTGGGTAGAGTTGTAGAAAAAGCTGTATTTGTATCCAAGTCCTGTCTGCACCAACATTGGAAATGTGTAGAAGAGACCTGGGATCAGATTTTGGTCAAGATATGCTTGAGTCTAATTCAGAGCCCAGAAGGATTCGGGCAGTATTGAAAACCAAAGGTGGATTTCCCAAATACTAACAAAATAATAAAAATTAACATTTTAATTTTTAAGAGCAAAACAGTAACAATGCAGTTACAAGAAAGAATCTGCAGAACTAAGCAGATGCTAAATACTTGCAAGTCAAATTTATGTATAATATGGGTAAGATGACTGTATATAAAATTACAGAAGCCTCATGTACAAAGCTGTAGTGGATGGAGAGATATGGAGCCTGAAAGTCACAAGTTCAAACCATTGTTACCATTTTGCTTGTCAGTGTAAAATATATTTATTGGATATGACTTTAGAACACAAAAAATTGTAAATATGTAAAACCCTGCAGGAACATTGGTGAAGTCTCTGATTTTGTTCTGAGAAATAGTATTGCCTTCATCAGATCCTGCATACATGACCTCACATCTGATCTCATTATTTCCAGGCTAGAGAATGGCCTCTCTACACTAACTTGGGTTGGGGGCAAAGCGGTGACCACAGAGGCAACATCTCTAACAATGTCAGGGTATAAAGGAATCGCCTCAGCCACAGTCAGTTTTCATGAATGGTTGGACTCTTCTACTTCTTTGAAAGCAAGTGAAACATTTTGCTGAAATCTGTTTGCCATGGGAGCAGAATCTTTTCCCCTGGGGCAGCGCTTTGCCTGCTCCATGTCATCAATTACACTCCTCATGTGATGAGGCTGAAGATATGGGAGCAGTAGCACTGGTCGGACCCAACTCCTCTTGCTCTTTGCATTGCATCGAACTAACTGGAACAACTTATTACATATTTTGGGAGTCAGTCCCTTTTATGACGACTCTGACTCCCCAGCCCTGCGTGTAATGCTAAAGAAGAGGGAGAAGGTATTGGAAATCTTAAACTCGCCCTCCTGTGTTCTTTCTTTGGGCTTCGCTATATGTAATGTATGTGCACAGGGTTCGTGACCACTTCCTCTCCCCCTCCGCTTTCGGTCGTCTGCATTCTGTCACTTTATTTGGAGGACATTCCTTTTTGGATGCATAAATGCCAGTAGCAATTGCCACATTACTTGCTCCACTGAGGTGAATAAAATGTTCTCTGCAGAAGCCGGTTGTACGATGGGCAGAATGCGCCGGGACGGGGAGCTCGGCTCTGGCCAGGGCCAATCGAGGGCTCCGTCAGGCATGTCCTGCTCCTTAAAATGGGAATATTTTGGGGTCTGTAGCTCCTATTCACACATTAACAAACACATTTTCCATAGAGAGTCCCCGGGGCTTGTTTCCAGCAGCAGCTCACTGGTGTGTACACGATGGCTTTGCACATCGCTCCCTTTCTAAGGCGTCTCTGTGATGTGTCAGATGGGTCGTTCATTTCACTGTGAGGCTGAAGCATTTTTATGTATTCATAAAATGCACCTCAAGAACATCTCCAGAATCCGTCCTTTTCTCACTGTGGAAACAACTCAAACTCTCATTGTTGCTCTTATTCACTCTCGTCTTGACTACTGTAACTCCCTGCTTATCGGTCTCCCCCTCTGTAAACTCTCCCCTCTCCAATCTGTCCAGAATGCAGCAGCCAGGCTTGTCTTTCTTTCCAGCCGCTATACTGATGCCTCTACCCTGTGTCACTCGCTCCACTGGTTGCCCATCCAGCACAGAATACAGCATAAACTCATCACTTTCACCCATAAAGCTCTCCACAGTGCTGCACCCCCATACATCTCCTCCCTCATCTCTGTCTACCACCCTGCCCGCTCTCTCCGCTCAGCTACGGACATCAAACTACAGACTACAATCATCCGAACCTCCCATGCCCGTCTTCAAGATTTTGCACGTGCTGCACCCATTCTCTGGAACATGCTACCACGTACCATCAGGCACAATCCCAGCCTTCGTAGTTTTAAGAGTGTCCTGAAAACACATCTCCTCAGGCAGGCCTACCAAAACCCCTAATTGCTAACCCACACCTTCTATCACACACATTCCTGTCACTCCCTACACTAGGGCACTCACAGGCACTTATCTGTATATAGATGTACAGTCATGGTGGCGGTTCACCAAATCTTTATGTAAACCTCCCCATATTTATAAAACATGGCTGGGCCATTGTAAATCTAGCACTTCTCCCTTTTTGTTTCCCCAGGCACCCTCTTAGATTCTAAGCACTTGCGAGCAGGGCCCTCACACCTAGTGTCTCCCCTGGAAGTCGCGTTCACTGTGTAATGTCTTTTTTTGTCTGTAATTATACCCGCTACCTTGTAAAGTGCTGCGGAATATGTTGGCGCTATATACATAAAGATTATTATTATTACTATTATTATTATTATTATATGTGTTTTTCACATATCGGGTTTTTGTTTTTCTGGAGGTTTTTGTTTGCATGAGAAAAGCCTAACCCTTTCCTTATCACTTCTGGACAAGCTGGAACCCGCAGCTGACGGCTATTAATACAGGACTGAAATGTTGGTAAATAAGGAGTAGTGCTTGGTGCAGACATGATCCTAGATAGGGGAGGGCGGGTGAGTCACACCTGTGGCCGGATCACTTCCTCAGCCGTGATTCACGTACGTATTGGATAGTTGTCACACAAAACCAGACATTGGACATCATTGTGGAAAGCCCCTAAGGACTGTTAGATAGGAATCATGTTTCATCTGCCCCCTTCTTCCGGCTGCTGTCATCTAAGGTAATAAATTAGAATGAAAATGTGCCTGGAAGACGTATAGACAGAGAGTGACAGAGAGCAATTCATATCCATATTTCCTGGCTTTGTACTTACAACTGTCTTTAGACCATTTGTGATCCTGTGGAATTCAAACATTACAATAAGTTGTGTGAACCCGCACTAAGGGCCACATGTATGAAACTGTTTTGGTCTAAAACTCACTCCTTTGTCCATTGTAACCTATGGCCAATAAAAGTGAGTTTTAGACCTAAACAGGTTCATACATGTGGCCCTAAATTTTAACAGTCGTTTGGTGTCAATGACCTCCGTCACATTTTTGTGTTTGATCTACTAGATCCTACTAGATTTTGCAACTTATGAATTGAGGCTTGTGAAAATGGCACAGAGCCAAACTGATCGTAATGGCAACATGCCATGATGTTTACTTCTTAGGCCGTGTTCACACGGCTTATTCCCGACGGATTTGTGAGCCGGATTGCGCTCACAAATCCGACGTGAATAAGGGGCGGGGCCGGAGCGCGGCGGGGGCACCGCTCCCGGCCCTATAGACAATGCATTGTTTATGGCACGTACGCGCCATAAATAATGTTCATGTCACTTTGGCCTCGTTCACACGGCTTATTTCTCCGCGGATTGGCGCCGTACTCCGCGCCGGATTTGCACTGCAGTACGGCGCCAATCCGTCGGAGTCATTAAAGGTAATCCACTGCTCTCATAGAGAACAGTGGATTCCGTCCTCCTCCCCGCTCGGCGAATCCGCCGCGGGGGAGAAAAGTGACATGCCCGCCCCCCGCCCCATATTCGCGACGGATTTGTGAGCTCAATACGGCTCACAAATCCATCGGGAATAGGCCGTGTTCACACGGCCTTTCTCCCCCCGCGGCCGTTTCGTCGAGCGGGGAGGAGCGACGGAATCCACTGTTCTCTATGAGAGCAGTGGATTACCATAATGACTCCGACGGATTGGCGCCGTACTGCAGTGCAAATCCGGCGCGGAGTACGGCGCCAATCCGCGGAGAAATAAGCCGTGTGAACGAGGCCTTAGTAGGCCTACCTTATAGCTGGTTAAGATACATCAGTCATTTGTGCCAGAATCATTACATTTGTCTTCAATAAACTGTACCTATACCATTCTCCGCCACCTCTAAGGTCTATTGAATTTAGAGTAGAGTTCTACCATTGGTAACAAAACATAAAAGCCCTGAATCGGTATGATGCCCATATGATCCTCTAAGGTTCTGTTTACATCATTTTCAAAACCTTAATTTAGCACAGACATTGGGAAAGGCTCCCAGTGTATACAGTATGTTTACCCATTTGATGATGATCGCCCATTGAAAACCAAAAAAGTATCAGTTTGGCCCTCATTTAACCAGTGTATGCCAGTATATCTGTCCAGTGGTATAACCCTACAGCCTCTTAAAGGGGTTTTGCCACGATTTAATGTTGATGTGGGATCCTCCAAAATGGGTATTTAATCACTTTTCTAAATATATGTGATAACAAAAAGTGAAGCCTCTGAGAGCTACAGCTTTCTTTACAAGCCCTTAGTTACTTAAAAGTTTGCATTAGACACGACCAGGAGAGCTGTCAGGAGTTGATCCGGCCGCCTTGCGTGTTTGCACTTCTTGTCTGATGACAGGGAACATGAGGGGGCTGGTGAGAAAGTGCAGTGTATTTGTCTTACTGCTGTATAGTGAATCCACTGTTGTAATGTTATTATTTGAGCCAACTTTAGAGACGCTCCCTTGCTTCCTGGCTCTCTGATTACCCCCCTCCCTCTCACCCCTGCAGCCGTTCATGACTCAGCATGCTTTGTTTATATTCTCTGCTGAGCAGATAACAGTTAAGGAACTCTATTCGTGGCAAAACCCCCTTTAATAGTAATTTAATTTCAATTTTTTTCTCAATCCTCTGTCTGGCACCGGAAGACCAAATACACATTATTTTGAAGGGGTGTACAATGGTCATATACATGGATGGGTTCTTGTTCCTGGACACACTGGTTGATGTCCCCATGCGACCACTTCCCATTTGGATATTCTGGGCGATATGTATGAACGGGGCTGCACCAGTTTTCTGGTGTACTTTGAGCCAAAAAGAATGTATGAACAGGTGCACTCCAAACTGTGATGCGTCAAAGACACTTTTAATGCACTAAAGATTTGGGGTGTTCTAGGGGCGTCGCACCACACCCCAAAGACATTTATGAATATGGGACGCCAAACCTAGGTGCAGAACAGTTAGAACAGTCAGACCAAGGTAAAGGTGGTGCCTGAGCCAGACTTGTGGCATTGGCTCTACACTGCCCTGTATGTATGATCTGCAGAAGAACGACCAGGGTAAAGGTGGTGCCTGAGCCAGACTTGTGGTATTGGCTCTACACTGCCCTGTATGTATGAGCTGCAGAAGAACAGCCAGACCAGGGTAAAGGTGGTGCCTGAGCCAGACTTGATGGCATTGGCTCTACACTGAGACTCTATGTATGACCTTCAGAAGAACAGCCAGACCAGGGTAAAGGTGGTGCCTGACCCAGATTTGTGGTATGGGCTCTACACTGCCCTTAGATGACCTGCAAAAGAACACCAACCGGGGTAAAGGGGGCCTTGAACCCCTTGTGGTTTGGCCCTACACCCCCTTTTATGTATGACCTGCAGAAGAAAGCCAGACCAGGTAAAGGGGTCCTGACCCCAACTGGGGTTTTGGCTCTACACTGCCCTGATGTAAACTCAGAAGAACAACCAGCCCAGGGAAAAGGGGGTGCCTGACCCAAATTGGGGTTTGGCTTACACGCCCCATGTATGACCTGCAAAGAAAACCAGGTAAAGGTGGTGCTGACCAGACGTGGTATTGGCTCTACACTGCCCTGTATGAAAGACCTCGGGAAACAGCCAGCCCGGGGGTAAAGGGGGTGCCTGACCAATTGTGGTTTTGGGTTAAAACCCCCGTTGTATGACCTCCCGGCCCCCCAACCGGGGAAAAGGGGTGCCTGAGCCAATTTGTGGTATTGGCCTACACTGCCTGTATGACTTCAAAAGAACACCCAGACCAGGGTAAAGGGGGTGCCTGAGCAGATTTGGTTTTGGGCCCACACTCCCCTGTATGTATGTCCGCAGAAGAAAGCCAACCAGGAAAGGGGGGTGCCTAGCCAGACTTGTGGTATTGGGGCTCTACATCCCCTTTTTGTAGACCTGCAGAAAAAAACCAGACCAGGGAAAAAAAGGTGGGCCCCCCCCCCCTCCCCAATTTGTGGTATTGGCTCCAGCCCTCATGTTTGACCGCAAAGAAAAACCCCCGGGTAAAAAGGTGGTTTACCAGACTTGGGTTTGGGGCTCTACACTCCCCCTGTATTTATGACCTGCGGGAGAACAGCCAGACCGGGGTAAAGGTGGTGCCTGACCAGCTTGTGGGTTTTGGCTCTCCCCACGCCCTGTATGACTTGCAAAACAGCCAACCAGGGTAAAGGGTCCTGAGCCAACTTGGGGTTTTGGCCCAAACCACCCCCTGTAGATACATGCAAAAATCCCGACCGGGGAAATTGGGTGACCAGACTTGGGGGTATTGGCATACACTCCCCTGTAGTATGACATGCAAAGAATACCAGACCAGGTAAAAGGTGGTGCCTACCAAAATTGGGGGATTGCACTACACTCCCCTGTATGTTGACATGCAGAAGAACACCCAAACCAGGAAAAGGGTGGGCCTGGCCAACTTGGTTTTTGGCTCGACACTCCCCCTGTAGTATGCCCCGCAAAAGAACACCAACCGGGGGGTAAATGGGGGCTGACCCAGATTGTGTTTTACTCTACACTCCCCTTATGTATGACCTGCAAAAACACCCAAACCCGGAAAGGTGGGCTGAGCCGATTTTGGTATGGTCACCTGCCCTTTATTATGACCTGCAGAAAAACCCGCCAACCAGGGAAAAGGGTGATCCCGGGGACCAACTTGTGGTTTTGGGCTCTACCTGCCCTGTTTTATGACCTGCGGGAGAACAACCAGGGTAAAGGGTGGTGCCTTTTGACCAGACTTGTGGTATTGGGCTCTACCTGCCCTGTATGAAACCCTGCAAAAGAAAGCCAGACGGGTAAAGGGGGTGCCTGACCCAGACTTGTCGTTTTGGCTTACATGCCCTGATTTCCCTGCAGAAGAATACCCCCCCAAACCGGGGAAAAGGTGGTGCCTGACCAACTTGTGTATTGGCCCACACTGCCCTGTTGTATGACCTCGGGAAACAGACCAGGTAAAAGGGGGTGCCTGGCCAGACTTGTGGTTTTGGCTTCACTCCCCGATGTATGACCTAAAAGAAACCAACCGGGGAAAGGTGGTGCCGGACCAGACTTTGGTTTTGGGCTCTAAAAGCCCCTATGTATGCCCTGCAGAAGAACAACCGGGGAAAAGGGTGGGCCTGAGCCAGACTTTTGGTTTTGGCCTACACTGCCCTTATGTAAGCTGCAGGAGAAAGCTTCTAGATTCGGCCCAAAGCGTTTTTAACGGGCCTGGGCCCAGGATTCATAATAGGAAAATTTGGGACGGGTTCATTATCTGCAGTTGGGAGATCTTATTCTCTCCAAATTTTGAACGCCACGTAAAATTACAGACACTTTCAGAGCTATGGTGCTGAAAACCCCAGCCTCAAATTGTTGTGGAAAATAATGGGGCACATTTACTATGGCAATTGTGCTAAAATGTTGGCATAACTGCCTTCCGCCACATTTATAATGCACTTTAGACAATTTTAAGATATTTTTACACTACATCTGACGAAAAAGGTGTGACTTCAGAAAGGGGCACAACATTATGAAAAGGAAGCGTGGCTTTATGTGCAATATCATCTGCCAAAATTTTAGTCAACTATCAGCTCAAAACAAGCCAACTTATAAAGAGTAGATGGACAAACGTGTCTAAACGCGCGGCAGATTTATCACACAGGATAAGCCGCCATGAAAAATCTGACACATTTTTAGGCTGGGTAGTCTCATTTACACTCATTGATGTCCCTCAATGTGTATGTGGTGTTCTAAGACAAGATTCTGATAGTTAAACCGCTCTAACACTTAGGCCATGTTCACACGGCGTTTTTGGACGAGGTTTTCAGAGCGTTTCCTCGCCCCAAACCTCGTCCAAAACACCCCCAGTTCATTTCATTAATTCCTATGTAAAACCTCGCTGTAGTTCACACACAACGAGATTTTCACACGCTTCTTTGGAAGCAATGAAAAAGAAGTGTCATGTCAATTCCTGAAGCACGTTTTAGGTGCGGTTTTTAGCCCGGTTTTAACGCATTTTCGGTGCGGTTTTCGCCGCTTTTTTTTGTCCTGGCTATTCATTTGTATGGGTGAAAACCTCGTTGAAAACCTGATCCAAAACCCGATGAAAGCCTCGTCAAAAACCTCGTCTGAAGAAGCGTGTTTCAGGCAAGGTTTTGATGTGGTTTAGACGAGGTTTTGGGTGAGAAAAACGCTCCGAAAACCTCATCCAAAACCCCGTCCAAAAACGCAGTGTGAACATGCCCTTAGGCCATGTTCACACAACTTATTTTGATGTGGTCTTGGATGAGGTTTTCAAAGCGTTTCCACCCCCAAAACCTCGCCTGAAACTTCAGAAGAAGTTTTAGAGGCGTTTCTCGGTGAGGTTTTAGATGAGGTTTTCGACGAGGTTTTCACCCATACAAATTAATAGCCAGGACATAAAACTGTGCCGAAAAACGCACTTTAAACGCACCTAAAACACACTTCAAGAATTGACATGACGCTTCTTTTACAGAGCTTCCAAACAAGCTCATCATGTGTGAACTACAATGAGGTTTTACATAGGAATCAATTAAATTAACTGGGGGCTTTTTGGACGAGGTTTTGGGCGAGGACACGCTCCGAAACCCTCCTCCACAACCTCGTCCAAATAAGCCGTGTGAACAAGCTCTTTACAATAGCTGTTTGATGGATACTCATCAGCTATTTCTCCACACGTATGTGCTTGGTTTGGCTCAGCTCAGCATAAAAGTGTTTTAACTGTGTTTTCTCATTCTGTTTTACAGAGCCTGCTCTTCACAGCCAGCTTCAGCTCCCACTTCCTGTCAGGCTGTGAGCGGTTCTGCAGCAGTGACTGACAGTTCAGTTCTGCTATTCCTAACTGAGCCTGTTAGAGGGACATGTTGATGAAGGGGGTTTTTACCAGCAGGATGGAAGGCAGCAGAGCTCTAAAGGGTTTAAAGTTTTTTCAGTATGAAACATAAACAAGTTCCTTTGCTGCTGATAAGACACAACAGGAAGTGTGTCAGCATACGAATCAGGTTGTTAGCTAGGGAAGCTTGTGAACACAAGCAGGAGATAAGAACTGACTTTAAAAAGAAGCACAATCAAACAGCAATGTATTTGGTAATAGTCTTTGTTTTCCTTTGCTACGTGTTTTCCTTTCCTCTTACTCCTTATTTCCTAGACACCTGCCGTCAGGTTAGGCCAGGACACCGCCATACACTTTAGTCAGCCAGCCCCACCGACATTTGACAGGTTCAACCAACGTACTTTGTTGTGCCTTATTCAATCCACCCAATTCATTCTTGCCTTTTAATTCCCTAATCACAGATGTTGCACAACAGGCCTGTGTATCTTGGTATAAGTAGATCAAATAATGTTAATTTTGCGTATTATTATATGTTTTATGTTATAAGGCCATTTCCTAAATCCATAGTAACTTGTTTGCCACATTTTGAATACATTTAAAGGGGTTTTCTCACCACGATGTTTCACTTGAGTTTTAGCAGTTTTGCACGTTGTCTCCTCAAGCTGTGGGTGGTTCTACAACACTTCTAGCGAGCTGTCACTCTGACAGAGCAGGAGATACTTACCTCTAAGGGCATGTTCACACAGCGTATTTGCTGGCCATATTTCGGGGCGTAATTCATAGCTTATGCACCGGGAAAAACTAAAGTGAATGGGGGCTGGCACAGAACACTTTAGAAGTATTCACTGGCCAGCACGTACTTCTAAAGGACCTGGCCGCGCCGCTAGAAGCCGTGTGAACATACCCTAGCAAGATTACAGATTATGCCATGCTTTTCAGTACCTTTTGTTTAGTGAACTTAATCTTGTTAGATATTATTAGTTGCCACTCCCTGCTGTTTGCTCTCAGATCATCTGAAAGCAGACGTCCCTGCTCTCGGCTAATCGGATAACAGACGTCCATCTGATATGCAGGTAACCATAGAAACCTGTGTGCACTTCAGAGCACATAAAAACGCTCTTATCTCATGACCAATATATTTCAATAAAATCTTCATTTAACTGTCCCTTTATGTTGAAAGCTAATCTTTGTAGTGGGAAAACCCCTTTAAGAAAAAAAAATTACTGTTACAACATACTTTGTCATTTTAACCATATACCATGGAGAAATGAACACTTAAAGGGGTTGTCTCCCCTCAGAGTTTCATAGATGTTTCCTGTCACTTCCTGGTCAGACTGTCTGTAATTAGCATATGAGCTCCACGCATTCACTCCATGTATTCAACTCCGTGTTTTCAGTCTGCTAATTAGTTTAGATTAGCTTAGAAGCGTCTCTGAAACTACTAGCAGGAGATTTATCTAAAGTAAACAGCAGTAATTACTAGCTTTTGTCTGAAAGTTCAGATAACACACAAGTTCTCTGGCTGCCAGGACCTGTGTGAAGACATCACTCCCTGTTATCACATAGAACAAACAGCAGGGGAAAAGGAGTAAACAGGTCGGCTATCACATAGAACAAACAGCAGGGGAAAGGAGTAAACAGGTCGGTCACTGAGGGAACCAAATAGAACCAGGAAGGTGATAAAATTATTTGTAGCTCCTTAACAAAAAAAAGATGAGCAAAGCAATGTATTTGAAAAATGTCTTCATTTAGTGTTCCCTACATTTTTAAAGCTATTCTTTGTAGTGAGACAACCCCTTTAACTCTCTCATTTTGTCCGCAGATCTGTGCTGTTGAAATGGAGAAAGATGTAGAGATAGTAGAGCAAATGGGCAACGATGGAGGACAAGAGACCATTGTTGTGTTGGACGAAGATGGCAGTAACCAACCCAAGCCTCAGATGCCTTCTATAATTCAAGTCACCGGCAATATATCCGATGTACTCAAGCTAAACCTAAGCTCCTATGGCCTCATTACACCAACTTCAGGTGAAACTGTATCACAGAAGCAGGAGTCCGGAGGAACCGAACCAGAGGAGTCCAGGAACGATCAGACTGCACGACAGAGGGACATGGAAGAACCTGGTGTAACCCAGGAACTATCTGGGTTACAGACACAAGAGAACGATATCGAACATAGCTCCAATAATACAGGCAAAGAAAACCTGGTTGGCACAGATGCTCCTCTATGCAAGAACACAAATGAAGGGCCGATAGATATGAGCACAGATGTTCATATAGAACAGGACCCTGTCGCTACAGGAGCAGATAAGCTGGATATTGCTCAGTGCCTTCACATAGTTAAAGAAGATCAAGAAGACAGTGCAGCAGATGTAATTACCCATCATGTGGATGTGATGGAAAGGAAGACTGGGGGCTCTAAGAGCTTTCCTTTAAAAGAGTCTTCTGATGAACAAATGGAAGAAGTTATGTCGTCTGATGACATAAATGAACCCGAGACAACCATGCCACAAATATCCAAAATGGTTACTGTGCAGCAAGCACAAGTACCAAGTAACATGATGGTGCCAGAGACTGATATGAAGCAAAATCCAGAGAACATGGATTTTCAACAGCCTGCACTGAATCTAAGTAGTATCAACCTAGCAGATGCTGCCAGGAGGCAGAACACAGACACCGCGTCTATCCAGGTGCCAGATGTCGCCATGCATCATGACTACACCGTATGTTCCTTACGATGTGTTTTACAAATCCTTCCTTTTACTTTTGGATGATTACTACAGATTTATCTTTTTTCTTAAAGAAAAATGCACACCGATTTTTTTTATTTTATTTTTTTTAGTTTAGAATGTTCACCAAGTCATCCTAAAATCTGCAAAAGGTGTAAATCATCTGTTTTTTCCATTTACCTAGATGTTGCGTGTAAAATCAAATCCCCCGTAGCTAAAACACAAATCTCCAAACAAGGTAGGGGTACGGTTCTGCAACCTGCTGCTAGGATAGCTAAAGGAGTTGTACATGATTACACAGCTAGAGATTTTTATTTTTTTTTTTACAAAAATAGTACATGGGCTGTGTGTGACACTGCAGCTTAGACTATGTTCACAGGGCTTAAAGTGGGACGTATCTCCCCCCATATCTCGTGCCGTACTGCGCTAAATACGGGGCGAGATACGTCCCAATCATTACGGTAATCCACAGTTCTCATAGAGGACTATGGATAACGTCTCCTCTCCCCGCTCGCACAATACGCCGGGAGGGAGATAAGTGACATGTCAATTATTCACGGCGCATACACGCCAAGAATAATGAATGTCTATGGGGCCGGCGAGCTGCCGGCCCCCCACCCCGCCACCGAGCATATGTCGTAATTGCGAAATACGGCCCCGCAATTACACCGTGTGAACAAAGCCTTAGCCTCATTTATTTGAATGGGGCTTAGCTGCAATAACAGACAGTGCCAATGAGTAGAAGGTACACAGTTTTTGGGGAAAAAAAATAATAAATCAAACAGATGCTGTAACCGCTGGCCAATTGCCCATTGACTCTCGACATGCGGGGAGTCAGCATTTAACTCTGCAAACACTTTCTGGAATGTCCTTGCAGAGTTCAAGGCTGCATGGTGATTGTACAGAGAAATCACTGCAACAAAACAAGTGCCCTTAATAATAGTCTTAGTACAATAAAACGTAACTGTTAGTCTCAAATAATATCGTACTCCACTCCTCACTTGCTACAAAGGTAATAGGGGGGTTAGTATTAGGACTCACAGGCTGATCACTGTATCTCAAGATGAAGTGGTCCTCCAATGAAGGATGGTTCTCTTAGAAGTGGGGATAGATTTCTCTAGCTCGGCTCCCAGCTAGTCACCACATCAAGGGTAAGGTAATCCTCCAATACAGCTTGATCTTCTCCAGAGTGCGCATGGATTTCACTAACATCCATAGGGCCATGTAGAATAGCAATTTCTCGGCCTATAACAGGAAGGGCATGTCCCCACAGCATCAGTTTGCGGCCGGTTTTTCAGACAGTTTTGCAGCCAATCAGAAAACCGTCCGCAAACTAACACACCAGGCTGCTATGGAAAATGCACTGCAGTCCCCACTGCATGGGTTTTCCGCTCGCCGGTTTTTCAAACTGCTGGCCGCCTGACAAACTTTGAACATGTTCATTTTTCCGTCCGGTTTTCGGTCAGAATATGAACATATCGGTGGGAATGGGGAGGGCTCATCGTGGAGAAAAAACGTCACCCGGCCACCGTGGGGACGGCACTAAATCAGGACAAATACCGGTCGGATAAACCGACCGGTATTTGTTCTGTGTTGTGGGGATGAGCCCGAACTATCCCTTATTGGAGCAAACGCCCTGGTAAGTGCGGGCCCACAAATTAACCCTTACCTCACCCTGTGAAAAAATATAATAACCCCATACGTGTTTTGTCCAGAGGACGCGTCCATATGAAAATCACAAAACAATTACACTATAGTGAAAAACAAAAATGGGTAAGGAAATCCTGTGGATGACAGGAAAAATGGTAGCCACAATGAGCCACTTAGTGAGGAGTAAATTTAAAGGGAAGGAGTCCCTCCTACTCCTCTCCAAAAACCCCACGTTTTATTCAGTGTACACATTCCGGGATATCACGCATATCATATCTACTACCCTAAAGGTAATAAACTATACACACATGGAGATATACTAGAACCAAAAAAATGACAGCTGTGATTAGTCACAATTCATTGGTTCAGACAAGCCCAATCAAATAAGAGATAATATATATATATATATATATATATATATATATATGTGTGTAATCACATATATTTAGAAAAGTGATTAAATACCCATTTTGGAGGATCCCACGCAACATTACATCAGGGTAAAACCCCTTTAACGCTACATACAAGACAGATTTGTCATCCAGAAGTATGTGAGAGTTGAATGGCAATCCCTATGTGGAGAAGTATGGTTATACGTGATGCTATTGTATATTGTAGATGTTGGCTTTATGATCCATTAGTGTTTGCTTTTATTTACTTGTGCAATTTGTCTTTTGATTGCAACTTTTGCCTCACAACTTTCCATTTTAGGAGTCCGTCTCGAACACACAAGTTCTTTCTTGTCAGACGGAAGCCTGCTCTGTACCTGGGGTATGCAGTATATGTCAGTCACTCCTTACCCAGACTCCCCGGCCTGTCCTCATACCGTCTGAAGTCCCAGCCGCCACATATCCCGCCAACTCGGCTGTGGATCGGATTATACATGGCTCAATCAATCCTCAGCTTATTCAAGGTAAGAAAAAAAGAAAAATAAACTCACATTTTTGAGTCACTTCATCGTCTCTCTGCTAAATGCACATTTATTATTTGCAACATTGTGACTCAGAAGAACATGTTCCAAGTCTACCTCAAGCTGTCGGTCTGATTTTGTCCCCGTATGAACTCTGCCATTCTGTAGTTTACTGTGTTTGTTTAGAACTAGCCTCAGTGACCCGTGCGCTCAATGAAGAAGGGTATGCAGGAATATTACAAACAAATACTCTGGATTTTGTGGTGAAAAAAGTACTTAAATATTCCCTAACAAAATCGTGTCAGCTACAAAGGGCTAATGATGAGGTCAATGGGAATGCTAGCCAATTTCTGCCTTAAAAAAATGTTGCAGCTTGCACATTGTAAAGTGGCTGTGAAAAGTTTCAGTTGTCTCACTATGCTGTTTCAAAGCCAGGATCAGTGTTTTACATTCAAGCATCCTCCCTCTTCCTGGTCAGGCTGTGGGTGGTTCTATAGCAGTGATTAGCATTTTAGCTCTGTATTCATAGCTCATCTTATTGCCCTGACATGAGAGCAGGATATCTTATCTATACTCCAGAGAGCTTCAGGGCTCAAAGTAAACAAGTAAATAGTTTCCTTTGTTTGTTAGGCAATGTCCCCACGGCACCGGTTTGCGGATGTTTTTTCAGATGGTTTGCGGTTTTGCAAACAGTCTGAAAAACCGTCCGCAAACTTTTACACGGAAAACATTGTACTTGTTCATTCTTCCGTCCGGTTTTCATCGCGGAGAAAAGCCGTCCTCCCGCTGCCGTGTGCACGGCACAAAAAACGGACAAACAAAGGTCAGATAAACGACCGGTATTTGTCCTGTGCCGTGTAAACGGGCCCTTAGAGATAACACACTCTGTTCAAGCTGCCGGCATGCCTGTGTGCCGACCTCTGTTGATGTTACACCCTGCACTTTTTTCTCAAGCTGCCGGCAGTTAGAACTGTGAGTCAGTCCTGTGCTCTCTCTTATTTACTCATCAAAGGAAAAAAGCTGCAATATATTTGGAAAAAGTTTTCAATTACCTATCTCTACACGTTGAAAGCTAATCGTTGTAGCTAGACCACCACTTCAGAGGATTGAAAGCAGGGCTGTGGCGTCGGAGTCGTGGAGTCGGAGTCGGTGCCTATTTTTAGGAGTCGGAGTTGTCATAAAAGGGACCGACTCCGACTCCCAAAATATATAATTAGTTGGTCCAGTTAGTTCGATGCAAAGAGCAAGAGGAATTGGTTGCGGCCAGTGCTACTGCTCCCATATCTTCAGCCTCATCACATGAGGAGTGTAATTGATGACATGGAGCAGGCAAAGTGCTGCCCCCCGGGGAAATATTCCGCTATAGCAAACAGATTGACCAGTTCAGCAACATTTTTCACCTGCTTTCAAAGAAGTAGAAGAGTTCAACCGTTCATCAAAACTGACTGTGCTGAGGCAATTCCTTTATACCCTGACATTGATTAGAGATGTTGCCCCTGTGGTCACCGCTTTGCCCCCAACCCAAGTTAGTGTAGAGAGGCCGTTCTCTAGCCTGGAAATAATGAGATCAGATGTGAGGTTATGTATGCAGGATCTGATGGAGCAATACTATTTCTCAGAACAAATTCAGAGTCTCCACAAATGTCCTGCAGTGTTTTTGCATATTTACAATTTTTTTTTGTGTTCTAAAGTCAATAAATATATTTTACACTGACAAGCAAAAGGGTAACAATGTTTTGAACCTGTGACTTTCAGGCTCCTTATCTCTTCATCCACTACAGCTTTGTACATGGGGCTTCTGTAATTTTAAAATACAGTCATCTTACCTATCTTATACAAAAATTTTTAACTTGCAAGTATTTAGCATCTGCTTAGTTCTGCAGATTCTTTCCTGTAACTGCATTGTTACCGTTTTAAATCCTACAAATCAAAATGTTAATTTTATTATTTTGTTAAATATGTGGAAATCCACCTTTGGTTTTTAAAACTGCCTGAATCCTTCTGGGCTCTGAAACAGATTCAAGCATATCTTGACCAAAATCTGATCCCAGGGCTCTTCTACACATTCCCAATGTTTGGTGCAGACTGGACTTGGGTACAAATACAGCTTTTTTTTCAACTCTACCCACAATGTTCAAAACATTGTTACCCTTTTGCTTGTCAGTGTCTGTTCTACCTAAATAGCTTGATTTTTTGTATCATAAGGGGATAAACAGCCTGATTTACACTTTACTACAGTAAAGTTATCACTTAAACATGCGCCATGTATGAGGAGTCAGGAGTCAGAGGGTTTGGGAAATTGAGGAGTCGGAGTCGGGCTTTGGCTTGCCGACTCCACAGCCCTGATTGACAACTGGAAACTGATTGGTCAGCAAAAACATGGAAGTCTGTACAGCATCTGTGTGGCAGCCCAAACATCTATAACACTGAGAACAATTATAAAGAAATACATCCTAATGTTAGAGAAAAACTAATAATGATAATATAGATAAAAATCTACTGAATTATAACATAAACTGATGAAAAAGTAGAGTGTAGAGAAGGAGGGAATTTTTGTCAATAAGGGGAGTAGATGCATGGGATATAGTGATATAATTTTAAGGGCGCCCATTGGATATGCCCGATTAGAGAGGACTTTCTTATAATATATCCAGTTTCCTAATTTGGCAGGGATTTCTTACATTTTCTTGCTGCTCCATCAATTTTCATATCTATGTACACAGGTCTGCTATAACATCATATCGAGTATGGCGGCCAGCCACATTTTTCTGATGTGCAGTCTCTGAGAATGACACGTAGTTCTAATAGCCATCATTTAGCTCTCACAGTCATGCAACATTGTATACAAGAATGGGTAGTAACCTAAAACTTAGCACAGAGAAGCCACAGAAAGGAGGTAAAGTTCCAAAAAGAGATCTCAAAGAAATTTCCCGGGTTTTGCAT
>JAODAL010051862.1:0-26400 GCA_025379985.1 Phyllomedusa bahiana | reverse complement strand
AAAAAGGGTTAGGTGCCCGATTTGAGCCCCCGTTGAAGTCGTGGGCAGCTTAAACATGTTCTGATCAAGATATGTGAACCGAGAGTCTCAAAGTATTCATTCCTGAACACGTCCGTATACCGTTCTTCACACGTTATATTAACCAATCAAGAAACAACTATAATATGTTTATCCAAATATAACAAATTCCGTATTTATGCCCTCCATATACAAATTATTATTACCTTTTTATGCACTATGTGCTAAGAAATATGTTTCAATTATATATGTTAATAACTATAATAAAATTCTTATGTATACTAAATACTTATTTTCAACATCTTTAGGTCACCGTCTATCTAAAATATGTAACCTCTAACATACATATTTTCAAACGTGCGGCACCAATTCTCTGGAATATGTACCGGGGCGATCAGGCACATTCACAACCCTCACAGTTTAAGAGGGCCTGAGAATACATCTTCTCGGTCTGGCCCCCCAAAGACCCCTAACTGCTACCCACAACAATCTGTCACTCCCTGCACTTGGGACATCTCAAGGCACTTATCTGTTATAGATGTACTGTCTGGGTGGCAGGTTCATCCATTTTTCATGTTAAACCACCCCCTATTTATGAAACATGGCCGGACCATTGAAAAACTTGGCACATTTTTACCTTTATGTTTCCCCCATACACCCGAATAGATTGTAAGCTCTCACGAGCAGGGCCTCACCCCTTGTGTCTCATTTTTTAAGTACTTTTAATGGTGTAATGGTCTGTACGTTTACCCTTGAATTTGTAAAGTGCTGCGGAATATGTTGGCGCTATAGAAATAAAGATTATTATTATTATTATTATTTCATATTACACGTAATCGTTCAGCGAAACCATTTACCTTTTCATTCAAACCCTGCGGCTGAATAGTCCTGGTTTTATACACCCGTTAAACTCTCTTCTCTGTAGTGCTAAAATTTCTATTGAAACATCCTCCTGGATCTGATCAATGGGAGTAATTTGGATAGTTCCCCAAAATTTTGTTTGTGTTTTTCTTTGAGGTGATGTGCAACACTTTGTTTTGGGTCACTTTCTTTACAATAGATCTATTGCCCATTAAGTTAACTCTCAAGGGGCATATGGTGCGTCCCACCTACTGCCAATTTACAGGAGCATTGAATGATATAAATAACAAATTTTGACTGGCATGATAACGTTGTTTGATTCTTAAATCTCTCTGTTTGGTCACATGTGATTTCTATATAATCTCGTTGTGACAATGCTTTTTTACGGGGATTTACATTGTATTCTACCTGTATTAGTTGGTAATTACCTTTTTTCAATTGACGGGTTTCTTACTTTGCTCGGGTGCTAGTATTCCTTTTAGATTTGGTGCCTTCTGTATACCACATGGGACGGTCTTGACATGGTCTGTTAGGTTTAAACTGCATCCTGCTGTAATAGATGCCAGTGTTTGTTATAGGTTATGTGTATCATAATTTTGTTGTTGTGGGATGTATTGTAATTGTGTAACAAAGCACAAACTCAAATTGTGTTTTTCTTTACTTTGGTTATTGATTTTTTTTAACTATTTTAAAACAGGTAGATACTAATGTTTCATAGAATACACGGCGCACTTTACAAACCCTGGGCTGACAAACTGTACCATATGGACAGTCAAAAGAATTGCGTAGGAATTTGTTCTGAAAATGATACGTGCTTTTCAAGAACAAGCCCAAATTCTGGAAAGAAGATTAGGAAAAAGAAATACCCCAAAAATTTACTCCTTGGATGCACACAAAAAAACAGATAAGCCTCACACAGAAAGATTGTCTGGATAAAAAAAACATTCAAAGATCTAGTGTAATGATAGGTGACCCAAAACCAAAGTGGTCTGCACATCTCCCAAAGAAAAACACAAACAAAAGTTTTGGATAGAACTATCAACTTACTCCCTTGATCAGATCAGGAGGATGCTTACAATAGATTTCAGCCAGTTACAGTGACGAGGAGGTTATACTGATGTATACCATCAGGGGACTATTTTCAGCCGCAGGTTTGAATGAAATGGTTAGATTTGTGCGACTGAACGATTACATGTAATATGAAAATATGTATGTTAGAGGTTATATATTTTAGATAGACGGTGACCTAATTGTGTTGAAAATTAAGTATTTAGTATACATAAGAATTTTATTATTGTCTATTAAGCATATATAATTTAAACTCTATTTATTAGCACATAGTGCATATATAAGGTAAATAATATTTGTATATGGAGGGCATAAGATATGTGAAGTGGGTATATATGGATATCTGATTATAGTTGTTTCTTGTTGGTAACATAACGTGTGAAGAAACGGTATACGGACGTGTTCAGGAATGAATAAGTCACCAACTTTGTGTATCTACTTTTGAAAACGGATGTCAAACCAACAATCACTAACGTATTCAGTAAGGAAACTCTGAGAGGTTTGAATGATTGTCTTTGTTCCAGTAGGACTCTTTGTCACAATGAATGTATAATGGAGTAGTGATTGGTTAAACACCATTAATGTTCAATTTCATTATGCAAATATGTCTGTTATAAAAACCCTCCAAATGACCTTTTCAAAACATTTGGCCACTTCTGATGAAGAGTGGGTATACACGAGAAACGCGTCAAGTCTGTAGTTTTATTGCTTTTATAGTGGGAGAAATCCTTTATATTTTTAAAGAAAACTACTTTTTAAAATAGAGAGTTTTTATATCGCATTCCTTGGGAGCGCCGACATGTCCATATTTTTATTTTTTAAGCATTATAGACTAGATAGATAGATAGATAGGATAGTAGAATAGATTACTGTAGATAGATAGATGATAGATTATATAGATAGATAGTTTTGAGATTGATAGATTGATAGATAGATATGAGAGAGAGAGAGATAGATAGATAGATAGATAGATAGATAGATAGATATGATAGTTAGATAGATGATAGTTAGATAGATAGTCTATGAGTATACCATAGATATGAGATATATATAAGAGAGATGATATGAGATAGATAGATATTTAGATAGTTTGACTTCCTCCCAAAAAAAACGTCTGTATGATTTCATACCCACAAGAAACATTGCTGCAATAGCCATACATCTCTTGGGTCTCACTTTTTAAAAACGGGTTCCAAGAAATCATGTTCCTGGCGCAAACCTAGTTTTTAACATTGGACACAATGACAGATTTCATGTCTATCCATCCTCTATGGTTGCAGAAATTTCCCATATTTTTTAGATCCAGTTAATAACAGTTTCTGTTTCAGAGAGTTTTTCATTGTCTTACGTAAGTTTTTTGTATAATGATATATTCGATCATAGTGCAGTTCATTGTATATTGGTATATATGTATTATGTGCAGTACATTGTATATATGGTATATAGTAATTTTAGTGCAGTACATGCATAATGTTCTATTTTTATTGTAGTGCAGTACATTGTACAATGATATAATTCTGATTTAAAGTGCAGTACATTGTTAATGTTATTTTTATTATTTTAGTGCAATACATTTATAATGGTAATAGTATATTTGTATTTTGTGCCAGTACATTATATAATAGTATATTTGTATTTTAGTGCAGACATTTGCTAATGTTATAATTTTTTATTAGAGTGCCAGTGACATTGTATTTGTGAGTCTCGGAACCTCCATTTTTTCGAGGCTATAACTTGGTAGTCTATTTGGATAGGCTTATATATCAGGATAAGGGGGGCCACCTCAGGAACCACAACCCAAATGGACTGCAGTGCTCTGACACGGCGCCTTTTTTATTTTTTTACCAGAACAAAACTGGTGCCGGACTCACTCAGTTTTAAATTGCTTTAGAAGGTGTCAGGTGCGTATGAAAGTGTCTAACAGCACCTTATTTGTGTCCACGTTCTACGAAAAAATTTGTCTCAGCCACCTTTTATATTGGATGGATTTGCATACAGTAATAGCGGCAAATAGTATAATTTTGGCGCAAAACATACTCCTGCAAATCTTGCGCGTTCAAAGTTGGCCATACGACTGTTCTTACATCTATTGAACAGGGCTATGTCAGGTTGTTGGGTGCAGGTCTGGGCCACAAAACATGGTTGTTTTCACTTTTCCCAAACGGACCAGAACATAAAAACTGTACTAGAAACCAGCAGAAGATAACAACATGTTGTATTATTCCAACGAATCCGACGGTTTTGACATCCGACAATAGAACATCTGTGGAAGGTGTAGGGATACAGCTCGGATTTTCTATTAAGGTCTATGACACGGTTTAAACTTGGATTTTTGCGATTGTTTATACTGAATCACTTAAAATATCCGACCAAAAACCAGCAATAGTGGAGCACTGGAATAAGCACACAGTTCCTTCAAGGGAATCTCTCAAGGGCATTTGGAGCGACATGTATGAACGAGCCATTTCTTAGGCACCAAAAGAGAGCTTCCCGCCTTTTTTCCCAATGTATGAACAGTCGTACGGAAAAGTTTGGTGCACTGTACGGCATATCACGACAAATTGTAATGCGTCAAATTGGTGGGGGTGTTGTGGGGGCGTGTCGCACCTCATTTGTACTATTAGACATCATTTTATGAAATGTGGCCCGGCCAAACTAGGACATAACTGCTGGAACAGGCCAGACCTATTTCAATGTAGTCTGCCTGAGCCAGTGTAGAGGAACTGGATTTGCCGGAAGGGCAAAAATAGCAATTCTTTTTAAACCTTATTTCACTAAAATAATAAAAAAAAAATTACGATAATTTATCAAACTATTTAAAAACAAATTAAATAATAACAAATAATTTTAAATTAAGTAATATAAAATTAATATTAAAATATATAATATCCAAAAATATAAAATAATCTCCTATAAAATGTATTTAAAATGATATCATCTAAAATGAATCATAAATTAAATAATATACAGTAAGTTAAATAAACCAATACAGCATCTCCCATAAATCTCGTTATTATGGTATTATCCGTGATTAGTGTTGATCGATTTTTATCGACCAAGTTGAAATCGGCACGGTTTTTTTGATTATCGAAAATCGCCGATTCACGCGATTAATTATGGTTAAAAAATCTGGCATAATCGTATAATATAGGGCCTTTTTCAGCCTATCCTTTCATTTTAAGGCAGTCAGTTTGCACAGGGCTTAGTTTGGACGTATTTACATCCGTATATACGTCCCTAAAAGCATCAAAAAAATGTTGCTAAAATAATGTACTATTAGCTTACAATGATTTTCCGATGGCAAACTGGATGTAATACCGGATGAAAATACGATGTTAAATACGGTCCTAGAAACAAAGCCCAGGGAAACATTAGAAATCCTACTTGGAGTACCACAGGTCTGTGCTGTCTTGCTGTAGATAGGAATGAAATACAAGGTGAAAGATGAAACTAATACATTTTATACACAAAGAACAAAAAAAACTCTGTCCACATCTGTCAATCTTCTGTACCACACTCTGTACCACATCTGTACAAACATCTGCATTGCCTTATTTTGATGCTTCAATTAGTAGTAATTTTCTAGGACTTCTGTAATAAATTTGATACAGGACTTTTGTACTTTGATCAAATATATATTATATATATAATATATTATATATATATATATATATATATATATATATATATATATATTAGTATATTTATATATATATATATTTTTATGTGTGTAATTATATATATACTATATATATATATATATAGTAATATTATATATATTTATATATTATTGGCTTTTATGCTATAGGAGAAAAAGTCCCTAATGTATTAGCTTTGATAGTTTTATATGTTATGTTTAATTAATTCTTCATTTAATTGATAAATGCATTGTATTCTTCATGCTATGTGTAATGTATGTGCCAAGCGGAAATCCGAGCGTTAATTTAATTGCTCAATACGCGCCCTCACTTTGGACGCGTTATTGGCATGATAAATGACGTCGGATTTCGCTTGGCACATACATTCACAGAGCAGTGAATAATTACCAATGCATTTATCATTAAATGAAGAATTAATTAAATCATACATAATAAAACTATCAAAAGCTATATATTAGGACTTTTTCTCCTTATAGCATTAATGCCTGAAATATATACCTATATATATATATATTATATATATATATTATCATATGCTATCTTATATTATTTACACACATATATATATATATTATATATATAGTACTATATATTAATATATATATATATATATTATTTATATATATATATATATATATTTGATCCAGAAGAACAAAAAGTCTCTATCAAACTCGTATTACAAAGTCTTGAAAAATTACCACTAATTGAACATCAATTAAGGCAATGCAGGATGTTGTACAGATGTTGTAAGCAGATGTTGCACAGAAGGTGTACAGATGTGATTACAAATGTGATACAGATGTGGTACAGTTGATTGACAGATGTGGTACAGGATCGTTTTTTTTTTTGTTTTTTTATGTAAAAAATGTATTAGTTCTTTTTTCACCTTGTATTGTATTTCCTATCTACAGCAAGAGCCAACACAGCACAGGTGTTCTGGGACATGTGGTAATCAAAGCAGCATTTCTTGCTTAATTCTTTATTCTTCTTTAAAAAATCATTTATTGTAGTTGGTACTGCTGAAGTGTAGAACTAGAGCTTCACTACTCCTACAATGGCTTCGGCACATTGTGCACAGTTTTCCCTCCAAAAATAGGCGCAAATCACGAACTTACATGTTTCCCATAGATTTTATATGGTTATCGCGATAATCTATTATCGGATATCGGGAATGTCTCGATAATTGCGATATCGACTATCGTGGACCGATACTGTAATTAATTTATCGCTCATCCCACTTTCCGTCGATTCCAAACACATCACAGCAGCTAGAAGTAAAAGAAAAGTCCTTAGAATAGTATATCAGTGAATAGAAACTATGGCAGTGATCTTGCTTGGTGAACCACAGGTTCCAGCAAGACCTGTGGTACGCTGGCACTTGCCATATGTAGAATAAGGCTAGGTTTTTTTTTTTTTTTTTTTTTTTTTTTTTTTTTTTTTTTTTTTTTTTTTTTTTAATATGATGGACAAAAACGTCCGAAAGGTCGACCGTTTTTTTCAAATGCACGACCACAGGCTTTTGTCCAAGTTTTGCGCAAAAACACGGTCGGTTTTGTTTTTTGCCGTCACTTACAATTGTATTGTTGGGAAGATGCCCAAAAAACTGAATGTGGCGGCGTATTTTAACAAGTATTATACGCCGAAAGATGATCAGAGAATAAAAGACCTGTGTAGCCTACAGGTCGTTTTCCTATTGTTGTTATGCGGCTGCCTTAAATGATTCTATTTTCGACGCTTTTAAATCCTAAAACCGGCACAAAATACAGACCCTTTTGATATTTGCCCCCCCCCCCCCCCCCCTGTGGAAAACATTGCCCAAAAGGGGTGAGAGCGAGTAAAAATAAATTGCAACAGTGATAACCCATGTGATGAAAATTTCTTTCATTTATTGGGGTTTTGCACGAAGTATAAATTGACGTTGGGAAAGGTTTGAATATTAAATAAATAACATTTTCACCACCTTTCATTATTATTAAAAAATTCTGCACCGTTTTTGTTTTGATGCTCTTTAGTGATCCATTGTTTACAGCTCATCTCCGGGGGATAACGGACCAGGGCTGAGAGCTCCTCACTCCTGTTCGCTAATGCTCAGACAATAACCTCTCCTCTCAGGCATCTACTGAGTGTTCAAACCCCGGGTGCCTGTCATTCTACTCCTGTCTCCTTGGACTAGTTAGTAATTAGTCAAAGAGTGACAATAAAAAAAGAAAACCTCAATCAGTTCTGTGCATTGATATGAGGAAAAAAACAAACACAGGTTAAAGTTCCTTCAGGGATTTGAACAAGGACCCCTTGTGCTGTAAGCAAAATGTACATCTGTGCTACAGTGTAGCTACTTTCAATCCTATACATAAATAGCCCTTTATTTCATTACAGAAAAGGAGAGGCTGGTGGATGTCATCATGCTGGGTCACATGATATGCAATTCACGCAAATCACACCCGCCCCCTTCTGAGACACGAGCCTGAAGAGTGGAGGTCAGGAGGCTATGAAATGAGATTGTGGCAAAAACCCTTTAATGTTAGTATAAATAAAATAAAATAATATCTGAACAATTTTATTTTGAATAACTCTATGTGTGGCCTGACTTCCAGCCTGTAATTCGGCTACTTCCGGAGCAAGGATTGGATAAAAACTCTGTAAGAATGAATGACATCTTCCATCCGCTCCCGGTCTGGCGCTTACCTGCTCATAGCAGAGATTGTGTCTTACATTTTATAACAATTATAATTGTCCAGGACCAAAGCGGCAGAATTATTTTTGTCCGTGGGTTTACATTTGTGTTTCTATACGTTGTTCTACAATATTATGATGGCACCCTGGAGCGCATTAAACACTGCTGTGGAGTCGCTGAGCGGCAGCTGTTTTCTATTAATTAAACAGCAGTCGATTTTCTGTTGAAAGTGTCATTCCTTTGCCGCTCACTGGTGGCTACTGAAAATGACTTGGTCATTGCAAACCGCACGTGATTCAGAGCCTTATCAATACCAAGGGAAGAAGAAGAACATCAGAGAAGCACTCCTGTCCGTGTCTCTATTATAATGTAGGATTGACTATAAGCACACATCTGAATTTCACCAAACTAATAGCAGCAACCAATATTAACAGGGCTGCATTGTTGTCTATGCAGATCAGATTATAAGGGTGGAAGAGCATCTAAATCTGGACATGACACCTGGACTGATACCATAAGAATCATACCCCATACAGTGGGGAAAAAAATAAGTATTTAGCAAGCCACCAATTGTGCTAGTTCTCCCACTTAAAAAGATTGAGAGAGGCC
The DNA here is from genome assembly GCA_025379985.1 of Phyllomedusa bahiana. Classification (NCBI taxonomy): domain Eukaryota; kingdom Metazoa; phylum Chordata; class Amphibia; order Anura; family Hylidae; genus Phyllomedusa; species Phyllomedusa bahiana. The sequence goes on along the minus strand of JAODAL010051862.1, from coordinate 17,511 downwards.
TTAACTGACATCATGGACGACCTCATTCATGAGAGACAAAGTGAGAAAAAAATTGAGTAAAATTCCATTGTGGCGATCTGGAAAGAATTTATTTGCAAATTATAGTGAAAAAATAAGTATTTGGTCACTACAAACAAGAAAGATTTCTGGCTCTCACACGACCTGTAACTTCTTCTTTAAGATGCTCCTTGTCATCCACTCATTTACCTTAGTAATTGGCTCCTGTTTGAATTGTTATCAGTATAAAATAGTACACCTGTCCACAACTTCTCACTCCAAGTCCCTATGGTAAAGACCAAGAGCTGTCCGAAAGGACACCAGAAAAACAAAATAGTTGCCCTGCACCAGGCTGGAAGACTGAGTCTGCAATAGGCACGCACTTGGGGTTAGAAATACAATGTGGGAGCAATAGTTCGAAAATGGAGGACCATACAACACCACGGATATTCTCCCTGATATGGAGCTTCACGCCAAGATCTCACACACGGTGGGGTCAAAAATGTATCACAAGAACGGTGAGCAAACATCCAGAACCACACAGGGGGAACTAGTGAATGACCTGCAGGGCTGGGGACCAACGTAACAAAGGCTACCCATCAGTAAACACACTACACCGCCCAGGGATCCTGATCCTCGCAGTGCCAGACGTGTCCCCCCTGCTTAAGCCAGTACATGTCCAGGGCCTTCTGAAGTTTGCTAGCACGGAGCATTTGGATGATCCAGAAGAGTATTGGGTGAATGTATATGGTCAGATGAAAACCAAGTAGAACGTTTGGCAGTAACACAACTCGTTGTGTTTGGAGGAGAGAGAAGGCTGAGTTGCATCCAACCATACCTACTGTGAAACATGGGAGTGGTTTCTCTGTAAAGGGACCAGGACGACTTATCAATGTACATGAAAGAATAATTGGGGCCATGTATTGTGAGATTTTGAATGCAAACCTCCTTCCATCAGCAAGGGCAGTGAAGCTGAAACATTGCTGAGTCTTTCTGCATGGACAATGAAACCAAGCACACCACCAGGGCAATGAAGGAGTGGCTTCGTAAGAAGCATTTCAAGGTCCTGGAGTAGGCCTAGCCGTCTCTAGATCTAGATCTCAAACCCATAGAATACCTTTAGGAGGGTGTTGAATGTCTGTGTTGCCCCAGCGACAGCCCAAAAAACATCACTACTCTAGAGGAGATCTGATGGAGGAATGGGGCAACATTACCTGCACAGTGTGTGACCAACCTTGTTGAGGACTTACAGAAAACATTTGACCTCTGTCATTGCCAACAAAGGATATAGAACAAAAATGAGAGATATAATGGATTGGCACCAGTCCAGAATCACTGCATTGGAATTTTTATTGCAGGAGTCCGCAGGCATTAAACAAGTCGCTTACCGTAAGTGCTATGCTTTATATAGACAGTCCCAATGAAATAGCAGTTAGAAACAATTAGCAGCACTCACCGGTTCTTCTTTTATATACAGGCATGGAGAGACACCAATGCAGCCTACAGCTGTTTCACGTCATCAACGCTTCATCAAGGAGGGGGGTGGGCGGGAGGGGGGGGGTGCGGGATGGGGGGGGGGGGGGCGGGGCGGTGGGGGGTGGAGCCCGGGGGGGGGGAAAGGGGGACGCGGAGGATGTAGAGGATGCGCAAGGCACTTTTAAAACCAACGCTGTCAATCAACCTTGATACTGACATCACTATCGGAACCAGGACACACAAAATATACAAACGTAACACTATATTATAACTAGTCACTATATTAAAAAACTGTTACTTTATTCCACCAACGAAATTTCACAAAAATGGTGACAAATCCATTTCTATCATTGGAGCCCAAAAAGGGACACCTATGCTTCCGTTGCTATATCCTCTAGATTCTTAATTTTAGCAGCATGGTATGTCTATCCATATTACCTCGAAACTAGAAGTAAACCTTTGAAGACCTGCGGAATGAAACTGTGTTGTATCACTATTAATGCCTCTAACGCTATGTGCAATAAAACCGTGTGCTCCCTTACCTGTCTTTACAGAATAAAGGGGTCTCTAATTCTCTTATATAGAGGATCGTATAGTTGTTTCTATATAAAACATCCACACTTGCACCATAATGCGTAAACTACGAAATCCGATCTACACGTGATAAAATCCCTTACTGAATGCCATACTTGGCCTAATTGTAGGGGAGATTCTGTTTTCATAAGCTTACAAAAGGAACATTTTCCACATTTATGATTTCCAACAGGAATTGATTGATTTAACCAATTAGTACCACGATCATCCAGAAATTTACTGCTCACTAATTCATCTTTAATATTTCTGCACCTTCTAAATGAAACAACTGAAGGTAAAGATGCTTTATCCTGTAGATCACTATCTAGTTCAGTACGTGACCAATGTTTTCTGATAATTGCTCGTATATTATCTGACATATCGCTATATTGAAATGATAGCACAAATCGATCCATACTTTTCCTATCACGTCTTTTGAAAAGAGATATACGTCTATCACAATTTACTGCCCTAGAGAAAGCCTCAGAAATATTCTGTTCATCATAACCACGTTCCCTTAACCTATCCATCAATTCCACAGATTGATCCAAAAAATCCCCGTACTCAACATTATTACGTCTTAATCTTAAAAACTGACCAAATGGAAACAATTTCCTTACGTGTTCAGGATGAAAACTCTCCCTGTGAAGTAATGCATTTGTAGAACTTGTAATTAAACTGTTTTAACTGATCTGTATCTCAAGATCTAAAAATACCACTTTTTCACCACCTAACATTTCTGTAAATTCCATATTCATAGTATTGATGTTAATATACCTCACAAAATCCTCAAACTGTTCATCTGACCAAATCAGCAGAATATCGTCAATAAAGCGTGACCATTGTACAATATATTTGAGAAATGGATTCTCTATGTTGTAAATGTACTTTTCCTCCCAGTAAGCCAAAAATAAATTAGCAAAAACCGGGGCTACGGGCGTCCCCATAGCCGTTCCTGTACACTGTAGGTACCACTGGTTATTAAAACAAAACGCATTATGGGTCAAGACATAACGTAACAACTCCCCAATGTACTGTATATATTTGCTATCTCTATTGGTTCTTGATAAAAACATCATCACTGCTTTTATGCCCTCCTCATGTTGTATATGGGTATATAGGCTTACGACATCAATTGTCAGCAAGACGTATCCCGAAACATACTGGCATTTATCTAACATTTGCAGTACTGATTAGTATCATATACATATGAAGGGACCATTTTCAAAAGTGGTCTCAATAGCCAGTCCAAATATTGAGATAAAGGCTCCGTAACAGAGCCTATGCCTGCAACAAGTGGACGTCCCGGGGGTCCTTTAAGGTTTTGTGAACTTTTGGTAAAAAGTACCAATTTGGTTTAGACGGCCACTCCGGAAAAAGCCTTTCTGCTAACTTTTGTGAAAAAAATCCAATTCGTATTCCCAATTGCAACAATGATTGCAACCGATTTTTAACACTAGAACTACTGATGGAGTCATTTTGACTCCTTGCGTTTTTTATTTCTCTTCTGTGACTACATTTTTCAGAATTCCGGCTTGAAACTCGGTGACTTTTCCTCAAATATGATGTGAAAAAAGATTTTGTGAGAATAAATAATTTTGGTGAAAAATTTGCGCGTTTTTTTCAAAATTTACCAAGAACTACTGAAGGGAGTCATTTTGACTCCCTACATATTTTGAGGTCCTTTTGTCACTAAATGTTGCTATAAAGTTTTGTGCATAATTTTTTCACTCTGTTTTTATTTACCCTGATGTTCATATAGATGTAGTTAAATTACATGTCAACTTTTTACATTTTCTTTGTGTTTTACCTGCTTGTATTACTGTGTATGCTGAACCCAAAATAGTTTGGGTTACTCTAGGCTCTTATCTTATGCTAATGAAGGGTGGTGTTTTTCTAAGGTTCTAGCAGGAGACAGGTATTCTGGATAGTAACTTTTACTTCAGTTCAGCTGAAGAGACAAAGAAAACAGCGCAGACATACGAGTCTGAAGACTAATACAGGTATGAATTGTTATGAAATAGTTTAGCTGCCTGTAAAACTGATTCAGCCCACCTATTTTTTGAAGGTGGCAGAACAGTTTTATTTTTTTTAGTTTTCATTTCTTTTTCTATTTTTCGGGCAGGGAACTATATAGAATTATGGATTTGTGAGGAATATGGAGAGAAGACGTTTGATAAAGCCTCAGGATTTTCTGGCTACTTTGCAATCCATACCGGAGAATGAATCGGAATCCGAATTGCAGGAAATGTATTTGATTCTGACAGTGATAAAAGATTTCATTCCTCAGAACATATCAAGTAAATTTCTGAAGACTCAGAAGAAAACAAATCCAGAAGGTAAGTAGTTATGTGTATTTATTTGTTCTTCCACCACACTGAGTTAGGGCCTGTGCACACTAGCAGAATTCTGGCTGAATAGCCATTGGATATTCTTGCCGAATACGGGCCCGTCCCTGCCCCGCTCATGCCTGAGCTCCCGCTCCGAACCCCGGGCTGGAGCCGCTGTCAGGGACAGAGCAGCGCTTGCTTACGCGCAAGCACGGCTCCGTCCCAGACAGCGGCTCCAGCCCGGGGTTGGGGAGCGGAGCTTCAGGTATGAAACTCCGCTCTGTCCCTGAGGGGGCAGGTACGGGCCGGATTTGTGGTGAGAATACCCGGGTTTTGGATATTCCGCCGCTAATCCAGCCAGTGTGCACGGCCCCTTTACAAAACATAAATTCTAAATATTCATTAACTTTTTTCCAAGATATTGCAAGCACATCAACTGGGGATCGGGTCATCAGTTATGTTGCCTCGTGACATCTTCCTGGCGTGTCAGAAAAAAAACAAGCAAAAACGTCCAGAAATGAAAGAACAACAGGTAACAATGGCGCAAAGGTAATGCAACAAAAAACACCAGAAGGGCGAATCTGAAGGAATACTAGTTTCAGCAGATGGTATTCAATGGAAACCTGTTGAAATTGGAGAACACTTGCCTGGTAGGCGTGACAGCCAAAATATTTCTTCGAGAAGCACCTGGCCCTACAGGATACGCCAGAAGAAATTCATTATCGATAGTCCTTTGAAGCGCCCTGGCGTTTATTTTTTGATTCATATATATTGACACATATAAAGAAATGTACGCTTGCAGAAGCAAAGCAGGGAAAAATAATTTACAGTTTAAATCTATCTGATGAGGAGCTAGATGCATTCATTGCGATATTCTATGCTCGTGGAATATCTAGCACGAACCGTCACTCGATTAGCAGTATTTTGGGGTAATGACTGGGGAATACCGTTTTGCAAAGCGACAATGTCTAGGGACCGCTTTGTTGAAATTATGAGGTTTCTCAGATTTGATGAGAAATCTACTCGATCGGAGAGACTGCAAAAGCACAAGTTTGCTCTATTTTCTAAATGTGGGGACAGGTTTATTGAAAATTGTATTGCGTGTTACAAACCTGGCCCATACATAACGGTTTGGATGAGCAACTTTTCCCAAGCAAAACTAGGTGTCCATTCACGCAGTACATGCCTTCCAAACCAGATAAATATGGGCCCCAAATATTGCTAGCTGTTGATAAGGATAGCAATATCTGGCAATGGCTTCCCTTATTAGGCAAAGTGACACACGCCGTGCAGAGGACCGTTTAGTGACCATGTGGTAATGAAGTTATTGGACCCGTTTTTGAAAAAAGGTCGCAATGTTTTCAACTGATAATTATTTTACTTCAGTAAAATTAGCTAAAACAGCTAAAAAGCAAAGGAACAACCATCGTGGGAACACTGAAGAAGATAAGGCGAGAAGTGCCTAAAGAAATAAAATCCAAAGAAAGAGGAATTGTACAACACTTTAAAATGTTTAGAAATGAAGACAATTTTAACACTTACAGTTTTATCAAGGAAAGGTCAACAAAAATGTTGTCATTTTGAGTTCCGTCCATCAAAAGTTGTTGTTGCGTCTGATTCCGCTAAAAAAAACTCCAGAAACGGTAAAGTTTTACAATGAACAAAATATGGAGTAGATGTAGTGGATCAGATGGGACGAAAAATAACCACACGAACATGCCAAGGAGATGGCCCGTTCATGCATTTGAAAATGCCTTAGACTTTGCGGGTATAAATGCATTGGATAATATTCAAGGAGATTACCCACCAAAAAATGTCACGCAAGGCATTTTTGCAAACGCTTGTTTAGAGAGTTGAGTGGTCCTTATGTCACAGATAGGGAAAAAGGGTTCCACGTCCCAAGTTTTTACATGCTCAGAAGTGATGGTTCAAACAAAATTTGCCCCGATCAAAGAAAGTGCAAGAAAAATAGATCTGTCGGCAATTGTAAGACTTGTTTGGGAAGTCTTTGTGTGGGGAATGTACTGCCATAAATCAAAGGCATATGCCTAAAAATGCAAAACACAAAATGTTTAGAAAGTGAATTTGCGCCATTTTTTCATTTTTTTGCTCCTCCCACCTACATTTTTCTTGCTTTTTGTTCTTCAGGTTTTTGTTTATATGTGTGCACTTGAATAAAAAAAATGTTTGAAAAACGTTATTATAATTATTGTTATTTTTCTGTAGAAAAAATAAGAAAAAACAGAAAAAAAACAATCAAAAGCATTCTGTTGGATCTCACAATAATAATTTCATTACAAAAAATATAATTATTAATAAATAACCACAAATGAAAACTCTAAAAATAAACGAAAACAAGCAAGGAGTCAAAATGACTCCTTTCAGTAGTTCTAGGCGGGGTCACGAGTCCAGTAGTCCTTGTGTTAAATTGTTGAATTGGGGCACATGATAACTTTTTATAGGTAGAAACATCATTAAGTTGACGATTCGCTTCTTGGATATAGTACTGTCTATCCATAATTAATACATTTCCCCCTTGTCCGCCGTCTTTATTACAATATTTCCCTTTTTATTCTTAAGATACTTTAACGCCCTTTTCTCTTCAACGGTCAGGTTACACAAAGGCCTAGGATAAAAAATCACCTTTACATCCTTTAATACCGCCTCATTAAAATTATACAAAGCCGAACCGGGGGACAAAGGGGAAACAATTTTGATTTAATTCCTCCCTGGAAATTTGTAGGACAGTCATCGGATCCTTGATCCACATTTTCCTCTTCCAATAGATTACAAGGTCCTGTACTATAAATCTATCTCTTCAGAACGTTTTCCTCTTTGCGGCATGAAACCCATTCTACTAACGTTATAACTTTTTTCCCTCCTTCACACTGTCTGAAGATGTTTTTTATATTTAAACATTTTAATATAGAATAAGCTTTCTAAGTGATTTTGCTTAATCTTATCTGAAAAAGCCAAAAACAAATTCATTAAGTAATAACAAAAATTCAACCCTTTCGATAGAATGAAATACATTGCATGATATAACTTTAATATAAGACAGATATAAAAAAATTAGTATGGACCTTACTTTCACGCTTATCATCTGTGGAATACCAAGAGGGCCAGTCGTCACTATTTGCCTCCAATAGACCTGCTTCCTCTTTAATTCCGCTTCCCCACAGTGGTATCTTTTTCTTTTTTTTGCGTCCCCCCCTGGCGTGACCATCACCTAAAGGGAGCAAGATGATGGACCACTCTGATTTCTAATCTCAGTCCTTATAAGTTTTATCTTTAATTCTCTTCCAAAAGACTCTAATCAGACCCCGAGTCATCCAGTAATCATTCAACTTGTATTTTTGCGTTGCCTTCGTTTTCCCATTTTTCCTTCTGTGGTATTTTTAAATCTTCGCATGTATTGAATATCAATGTAAACTCACGACCTAAATCAATATCAAAGTTTTTATCCCTATAAGTTTTATAATCCCTTAAAAAAAGTTTTATCCCCTTAAACATGCCTGTATGCTTCGCGGTGCCGTGAAAACGGATAAAGAAACAAAGAATTGAGAGGAATTTTTTTTGTTTATTGACCAAATACTTGATTTTTCACCATAATCTGCAAATAAATTCTTTCCAAATTAGACCACTTTCCTGGATTTGGTTTTTCCCTCATTTTGGTCTCTCATAGTCGAGGTTGACCTATGACGTAATTACAGGCCTCTCTCATCTTTAAAGTTGCACAATTTGTGGCTGACTAAACCCTTTTTTTTCTCCAATGTATATACTTATGAACATGCAGAACATGTTAATGGGAAATCATTTAAAATCAATTAAAAATTGCAGCACTAAAATTCCTGTACTGTAGTGAAAATGCACAAGGTCGACAAGTATGATCTAGGTGCACAGACCATTTCTAAATAGCTATAAAGCAGTGTAGAATGGCGGCAGAATGTATGAATCTGTTCTACTGGCCGGTCATAGATTTGGTGCATACTATTCCCCTACAACAACACAGGCTCATGTAAACCCCTTTGAACCTGGTCTGTCTGGCTGATCCAGCAGAAATTTGCGCTAGTTTTTGGTAGTGATCCAGTTCATAATGTGTAAATCATAGGGTGTGGTCGACACCTCATAACGCCCTGCATCGTTGGGCCGCAGTACAAAGTGCCATGGGCGCCGCAAAATGTGCCTTCTTTTGGAGTGCGCCTGCTCACACATCTAGAGAGCAGGGCTGCAACAGTTTTGGGCTGACAGGAGAGCCGAATACTGGCGCAGCCCTAAGTTCCTATAGCTAAACCATCTACAGGGGCCCCATAATAAACAGGCCCCCTGTCCATATAACAGCCACCATCTACAGTGCCCATAAAAAATACGTGCACAGTTGTAACCCATAACAGTGACATCTACAACAGACCCCCATTAGAAAGCCATTCAAAGTTTCTCTAAAAACAGTTACCTGAAACTGATACACTGTCCCTAAAAATTTAATAAAGCCAGCCACAGAGACCTCATAATAGTGTCATCTACACTCCATGATGAAGTGAGTCAGTGTCCCCATAAGAATGCTATCTACAGTATACTTATAATAAAGTCAGCCACATAGCCCCATAATAATGCTATCTACTTTAATATTTACCACATAATAAAGCAGCCAAGGAGCCCCATAAACACAGTGCCCAATTAAACATTGTCCCTATAATAAAGCCACCCACAGAGACCTCATAGAAAACCAGTCAAAGGTTCTCTAAAACAGCACCTGGAACCATACACTCTCCCTATAATAGAGCCAGCCACAGAGGTCTCATAATAGTGTCATCTACACTGTTTCCATAATAAAGTGAGCCTATGCTCCTATAAGAACCTACATCTATAGTATCCCTATAATAAAGTCAGCCACATAGCTCCAAAATAATGCTACTTTATCCTTATAATAAAGCCAGCCAAGGTGTTCTCATATCAGTACCAGCTAAATTGCCCCTTTAATAAAGCCAGCCACAGAACCTACAATAAGCCATGCCATTTTACAAATAAAGCAAGACAGTGTCCCCATAAGAGTGCCAACTATGTTGTCTCTGTAATAAAGCCAGTCACACAGCCCCATATTGGTGCTATATACATTGTCCCCTTAATAAAGCTGGACATAGGTTCCTCTTGTAGTGACATGTACATTGTCCCTATAATAAAGCCAGCCACAGAGACCTCATAATAGTGTCATCTACACTGTCTCCATAATGAACTGAACCTATGCCCCTATAAGAACCTACATCTACAATATCCCTATAATAAAGTCAGCCACATAGCTGCAAAATAATGCTATCTACTTTATCCCCATAATTAGGCCAACCAAGGTGTCCCCATACAAGTACCAGCTACATTGCCCCTTTAATAAAGCCAGCCACAGAACCTCCATAGCAGTGCCATTTACATTGTCCCCATAATAAAGCGAGCCAGTGTCCCCATAAGAGTGCCACTAACAATTGTCCTCTGGTAAAAAGCCAGTCACACAGCCCCATATTGGTGCTATATACATTGTCCCCTTAATAAAGCTAGCCACAGAGCCTCCATAACAGTACATTTTCCCTATAATAAAGCCAGCCACAGAGCCTCCATAGCAGTACATTGTCCCTATAATAAAGCCAGCCACAGAGCCTCCATAGCAGTACATTGTCCCTATAATAAAGCCAGCCACAGAGCCACCATAGCAGTACATTGTCCCTATAATAAAGCCAGCCACACTCCTACCATAGTCAGTTCAAATAGTCCCCATAAATAAAGCCAGCCACAGAGCCTCCATAGCATACATTGCCCTATAATAAAGCCAGCCACAGAGCACTCATAGCAAGTGCCATTTACATTGTCCCTATAATAAAGCTCACCACAGAGCCTCCATAGCAGTACATTGTACCTATAATAAAGCCAGCCACAGAGCCTCCATAGCTGTGCCATTTACATTGTCCCTATAATAAAGCTGGCCACAGAGCCTCCATAGCAATTCAACTCTATAAGGCCCTTTTGATTGCAGGAAAGCCATAATCAAATTGGATGTTACGGGCCAGAGATAAACACGAACATAGGTCTCAAATTTGGCAAAACCTATTGAGCTGAAAGCTTTTTTGATGCTAGCGTTTGGTTATATGAATAGCCATAATCCTTCATATATCTCTGAGGCAGTAAGAGATTGAGCGCAACTCATAACTCATATACTACAAAGTACACAACTCTAAAGCCCCACTTTGATTGCAGCAAAGCAGAAATCATAACGTATGTTACGGGCAGAGAAAAACAACGAACATAGTTCTACATGCAAAACCTATTCAGCTATCTTTATTGATGCTAGCGGTTGGTAGAAGTGAATAGCCATAATCCTTCATATATCTCTGAGGCAGTAAGTAGAGTGAGAGCAACGCATAAACTACAAAGTACAACACTATAAAGCCCTTCTTGATGCAGCAAAGCAGAAATCAAAAATTGGATGTTACGGGCCTTAGATAAGACACGAACATAGGTCTACATGCAAACGTAAAGGAGACCCGCATTCTGATGCAAGCGGATTGGTAGAAAGAGTGAAAACCCAAAATCCTATATATATATGAGAACAACTCATTTACTACAAAGTACAACTCTATAAGCCCTCTTGATTGCAACAAGGCAGAATCATATCGGATGTTTAGGGCCAGAGATAAACACAAACATAGGTCTACATGCAAAACCTAAGGAGACCGCTATTCTGATGCTAGCAGTTGGTAGAAGGGAATAGCCATAATCCTTCATATATATCTGAGGCAGTAAGTATATTGAGCGCAACTCATATATTACAAAGTACAACTCTATAAGCCCTTTTGATTGCAGTCAAAGCAGAATCAAATCAGATGTCACGGTCCAGAGATGAACACACGAACATTAGGTCTACATCAAAACCTATGGATTCGCTTTTTCTCTGATCTAAAGCGTTGGTAGAAGTGAAACCCATAATCCTTCATATATCACTGATGCATTTAAGTATTTTGAGTGCAACTCATATACTACAATGTAATTCTCTATAGGAACTTTTGATTGCAGCAAAGCAGAATCAAATCGGATGTTACGGGGGGGGAGACGGGGGGAAAATGAGGGGGGGGGGGGGTTAAACACGAACATAGGTCTACATGTAAAACATATGGAGACTGCTTTTCTGATGCTAGCGGTTGGTAGAAGCTAATAGCTATAATCCTTCATATATATCTGAGGCAGTAAGTAGTTTGAGGGCAACTCATGTACTACAAAGTACATCTCTATAAGCTCTTTTGATTGCAGCAAAGCAGAATCAAATCGGATGTTACGGGCCAGAGATAAACACGATCATAGGTCTACATGCAAAACCTATGGAGACCGCCATTATGATGCCACCGATAGGTAGAAGTGAATAGCCATAATCCTTCATATATCTCTGAGGCAGTAAGTAAAAATGAGCGCAACTCAAATACTACAAATAACATACCTATAAGCCCCTTGATTGCATCAAAGCAGAATCAAATAACGATGTTTACGGGCCAATAGATAACACGATCATAGTCTACATGCAAAACCTATGGAGACCGCCATTATGATGCCACCGATAGGGTAGAAGTGAATAGCCATAATCCTTCATATATCTCTGAGGCAAATAGTTTGAGCGCAACTCATATACTACAAAGTACAGCTCTATAAGCCCTCTTGATTGCAGCAAAGCAGAATTAAATCGGATGTTGCGGGCCAGAGATAAACACGAACATACGTCTACATGCAAAACCTATGGAGATCGCTTTTCTGATTCTAGCGGTTGGTAGAAGTGAATACCCATAATCCTTCATATATCTCTGAGGCAGTAAGTAGTTTGAGTGCAACTCATATACTACAAAGTACATCTCTATAAGCCCTTTTAATTGCAGCAAAGCAGAATCAAATCGGATGTTACGGGGAAGAGATAAACACGAACATAGGTCTACATGTAAAACATATGGAGACTGCTTTTCTGATGCTAGCGGTTGGTAGAAGCTAATAGCTATAATCCTTCATATATATCTGAGGCAGTAAGTAGTTTGAGGGCAACTCATGTACTACAAAGTACATCTCTATAAGCCCTTTTGATTGCAGTTCAAAGCAAATCAAATCGTATGTTAACGGTCCAGGATAAACACGATCATAGGTCGTTACATGCAAAAACCTATGGAGACCGCCCATTAATAGATGCCCACCGTAGGTATAAGTATGAATAGCCATAATCCTTCATATATCTCAGAGGCAGATAAGATAGTTGAGCCAGCCCAACTCATAACTACAACGTACAGCTCTATACACCCTCTTGATGCAGCAAAGCAGAAATAAATCCGAATGTTTCTGTGCCAGAGATAAACACGAACATAGGTCTACATGCAGAAACCTATGGAGACCGCCATTCTTATGCAACCGATAGGTAGAAGTGAATACCCATAATCCTACTTTATTCTGGCTGCAGTAAGGAGTTAGTGAGTGACACATCATTACTACAAGTTACATCTCTATGAACCCTTTTTGCCTGCAGCAAAGCAAATCAAAACGGGAAGTTTACGGGCCATAGAAAACCACGAACAATGGTCTACATGTAAAACCTATGGAGACTGCTTTTCTGATGCCAGCGGTTGGTAGAAGGGAATAGCCATAATCCTTCATATATCTCTGAGGGAGTAAGTAAATTGAGCGCAACACATATACTACAAAGTACAACTCTATAAGCCCTCTTGATTGCAGCAAAGCAGAATCAAATTCGTATTTTAAAGGTCCATAGATAAACACTAAACATACGCAACAATTCAAAACCTATGGAATCGCTTTTCTGTTTCTATCGGTTTTTAGAATGGAATAGCCATAATCCCCTTCATATATCTCTGAGGCAGAATATAATGAGATCTGCAACTCATATTCAACAAAGTACCACACTCAATAAAGCCCTCTTGATTAGCAGCAAACAAATCAAATTGGATTATACGGGCCAGAGGATAAACTACGAACAAGTCTAACAATTCAAAAACGTAAGGAGAACCGCGCGTCTGATGCAAAGCGGTTGGTAAAAGGGATACCCAAAATCCTTCATATATTTAATATAACAACTCATTAACTACAAAGTTACAACACTAATAAGCCCTCTTGATTGCAACAAGGCATGAATCATTATCGGATGTTTTAGTGCTAGAAGATAAAACACAAACATAGGTCAACACTTCAAAACCTAAGGAGAACCGCTATTCAGATGCAAGCACTGTGGGTATAAGGGAATAGCCAAATCCTTCATATAATACTGAGGCAGTAAGATCTTGAGCGCAACACAAATACAACAAAGAACAACACATAAGCCCTTTTGATTGCAGGAAAGCAGAATCAAATCGGATGTTACGGGCCAGAGATGAGAACGAACATTTGCCTACATGCAAAACCTATGGAGAACGCTTTTCTGATCCTAGCGGTTGGTAGAAAGGAATAGTCATAATCCTTCATATATCTCTGAGACAGTCAGTAGTTTGAGCGCAACTAATATACTACAAAGTACAACTCCATAAGCCCTCTTGATTGCAGCAAAGCAGAATCAAATCGGATGTTACGGGCCAGAGATAAACACGAACATAGGTCTACATGCAAAACCTATTGAGCTAGCTTTTTTGATGCTAGCGGTTGGTAGAAGTGAATAGCCATAATCCTTCATATATCTCTGAGGCAGTAAGTAGATTGAGCGCAACTCATATACTACAAAGTACAACTCTATAAGCCCTCTTGATTGCAGCAAAGCAGAATCAAATTGGATGTTACGGGCCAGAGATAAACACGAACATAGGTCTACATGCAAAACGTAAGGAGACCGCTATTCTGATGCAAGCGGTTGGTAGAAGGGAATACCCATAATCCTTCATATAGTATATGAGAACAACTCATTTACTACAAAGTACAACTCTATAAGCCCTCTTGATTGCAACAAGGCAGAATCATATCGGATGTTTAGGGCCAGAGATAAACACAAACATAGGTCTACATGCAAAACCTAAGGAGACCGCTATTCTGATGCTAGCACTTGGTAGAAGGGAATAGCCATAATCCTTCATATATATCTGAGGCAGTAAGTATATTGAGCGCAACTCATATACTACAAAGTACAACTCTATAAGCCCTTTTGATTGCAGGAAAGCAGAATCAAATCGGATGTTACGGGCCAAAGATGAGAACGAACATTTGCCTACATGCAAAACCTATGGAGAACGCTTTTCGTGAAACCTAGCGGTATTGGTAGAAAGTAATCGTCTAATCCTCATAAATCTCTGAGAACGTCCAGTAGTTTTGAGCGCAACAAATATACTACAAATTTACAACACCCAAAGCCCTCATGAATGATAGCAGCTAAGAAGCAGAAAAAACAAATCGTAATGTTACGGGCCAAGAGATAAACTCACGAACATAGTTATACATGCAAAACCAATTGAGCTAGCTTTTTGATGCAATGGTTGTAGAAGTGTGATAGCCATAATCCTTCCATATATCTCTGAGGCAGTAATTAGATTTGAGCTGCAACTCATATACAACAAAGTACAACTATATAAGCCCACAGATTGCAGCAAAGCGGAATCAAATCGGATGTAACGGGCCAGAGATAAACACGAACATGTAACATGTAAAACCTAAGGAGACCGCTATTCTGATGCTAGCGGTTGGTAGAAGGGAATAGCCATAATCCTTCATATATCTCTGAGGCAGTAAGTAGATTGAGCGCAACTCATATACTACAAAGTACAACTCTATAAGCCCTCTTGAATGCAGCAAAGCAGAATCAAATCGGATGTAACGGGAAAGAGATAAACACGAACATGTAACATGTAAGATGTAAAACCTATGTAGACCCGCATTCTGATCTAAGCGTTTTGTGTAGAGTTGTTAATAGCCATACTCCTTCATATATATCTGAGGCAGTAAGTAGTTTGAGCGCAACTCATATACTACAAAGTACAACTCTGTAAGCCCTTTTGATTGCAGCAAAGCAGAATCAAATCGGATGTTACGGGCCAGAGATAAACACGATCATAGGTCTACATGCAAAACCTATGGAGACCGCCATTCTTATGCTAGCGGTTGGTAGAAGTGAATACCCATAATCCTTCATATATCTCTGAGGCAGTAAGTAGTTTGAGTGAAACTCATATACTACAAAGTACATCTCTATAAGCCCTTTTGATTGCAGCAAAGCAGAATCAAATCGGATGTTACGGGCCAGAGATGAACACGAACATAGGTCTACATGTAAAACCTATGGAGACTGCTTTTCTTGAATCTCAGCGGTTGTAAGAATGGAATAGCCCATAATCCTTCATATAACTCTGAGGCCAGTAAGTAAATTTAATGCAACACATAAACTACCAAAGTAAACTCGTATAAAGCCCTCTTGAATGCAGCAAAGCATGAATCAATCAGAATGTTATGCCAGAGATAAACACGACAATAGTCCTACAAGCAAAACCAAAGGTAGACCCTATTCTGAAGCTAGCAGTTGGTAGAGGGAATATCCCAAAATCCCTCATAATATCACTGAGCGCAGTAAGATATAGAGCGCAACTCATATACCACAAAGAACAACTCTATAAGCCCTTTTATTTTGCAGAAATCAGAATCAAATCGGATGTTACGTCCAAGAGATTGTAACACGAAACATATGTACTAACATGCAAAACCTATGTATAACGCTTTTCTTATCCTTGCGGTTGGTAGAAAGGAATAGTCAAAATCCTTCATATATCTCCTGAGGCAGTAAGTAGTTTGAAGCAGCGCAACTCATATCATACAAAGTACAACTCCTAAGCCTCTTGATTGCAGCAAAGCAGGATCAAATCTGGATGAACTGGCCATAGATAAACACGACCATGTACACAGTAATATGTAAAACCAATGTAGTGACCGCCTTCTGATTTCTAAGCGATTGTTAGAAGGTTAATAGCCCTACTACCATCATATGATATACTGAAGAAGTTTTTGAGGCGCAACTAAATACAACAAAATTACACGCTCTATTAAGCCCCTCTTGATTGCAGCTAAGCAGAAATTAAAATCGGTGTTGGCGGCCAGAGATAAACACTAACATAGGTCTACAATGCAAAACCTATGGAGAAACCCGCCAATCTTATGCTAGCGGTATGGTAGAAATGGAAAACCCAAATCCTTGGGGGATATTTCTCTGAGGCAGTAAGTAGTTTGAGTGAAACTCATATACTACAAAGTACATCTCTATAAGCCCTTTTGATTGCAGCAAAGCAGAATCAAATCGGATGTTACGGGCCAGAGATAAACACGAACATAGGTCTACATGCAAAACCTATGGAGACCGCCATTCTTATGCTAGCGGTTGGTAGAAGTGAATACCCATAATCCTTCATATATCTCTGAGGCAGTAAGTAGTTTGAGCGCAACTCATATACTACAAAGTACAACTCTATAAGCCCTCTTGATTGCAGCAAAGCAGAATCAAATCGGATGTTACGGGCCAGAGATAAACACGAACATAGGTCTACATGCAAAACCTATGGAGACCGCTATTCTGATGCTAGCGGTTGGTAGAAGGGAATAGCCATAATCCTTCATATATCTCTGAGGCAGTAAGTAAATTGAGCGCAACACATATACTACAAAGTACAACTCTATGAGCCCTTTTGATTGCAGGAAAGAAGAATCAAATCAGATGTTACGGGCCAGAGATGAGAACGAACATTTGTCTACATGCAAAACCTATGGAGACCGCTTTTCTTGATGCAGCGTGGTAGAAGTGAAAAACCAAAATCCTTCATATATCTCTAGGCAGAAAGGGATTTGAGCGCAACACATATACTACAAAGTACAACTCTATAAGCCCTCTTGATTGCAGCAAAGCAGAATCAAATCGGATGTTATGGGCCAGAGATAAACACGAACATAGGTCTACATGCAAAACCTATGGAGATCGCTTTTCTGATGCTAGCGGTTGGTAGAAGTGAATAGCCATAATCCTTCATATATCTCTGAGGCAGTAAGTAGTTTGGGCGCAACTCATATACTACAAAGTACGACTCTATAAGCCATATTGATTGCAGCAAAGCAGAATCAAATCGGATGTTACGGGCCAGAGATAAACAACTGA
>JAODAL010051861.1:0-26401 GCA_025379985.1 Phyllomedusa bahiana | reverse complement strand
TCTCCCACCCGGAAGCCAAAACACTTCCTGTTCGTGCGGTTCACGCCTCTTTTCTCTTCCCGCGCATAGAAGCTGTAGAACACGTGATCATCTCATCCGGAAATTCACACACTTCCGGTTTGTGCGGCGCATACATTCCCCATTCCCGCGCACAGCCTCACGGAAATTGTAGTTCAAAGCACCTATAGCGTTCTGATACCCTAATCATGGCCTCTCTAGCTCCATACATGTTAGGAATAAAGACACAAGTACGCAGCTACAGCCCCAGCCCATCCGCCCGGAATCCCAGTACACCCCCCTCAGCTATTAACAGGCCTTGTAGTGTAAGCAGCCCAGAGACGCACACAGCAGGGTCACAGCTCTTTTATGTAGATGTGGGTGGCCCTGAAAAGGGCCTTTGGGTCATATCTTTGCTTTCATCGCGCTCAGTATTCCTGGGACTGCTGGGAGCTCTTCTTGCCGCCCTTCCCTGTGGCGGGAGCGGAGCTGCCGCTCTTCTTGGGCAGCAGCACGGCCTGGATGTTGGGCAGGACGCCTCCCTGGGCGATCGTCACGCCGCCCAGCAGCTTGTTGAGCTCCTCGTCGTTGCGGATGGCCAGCTGCAGGTGGCGCGGGATAATGCGGGTCTTCTTGTTGTCGCGCGCGGCGTTGCCAGCCAGCTCCAGGATCTCGGCGGTCAGGTACTCCAGCACCGCAGCCAGGTACACTGGCGCGCCGGCTCCAACCCGCTCGGCATAGTTGCCTTTGCGGAGCAGGCGGTGCACTCGGCCCACGGGGAACTGAAGCCCAGCCCGAGAAGAGCGGGTCTTGGCCTTGGCGCGCACCTTGCCTGCTTGCTTACCACGTCCGGACATATTTCTTCTGTCTGGTTTTCTCTATAGAAATGACTCGGCTTCTCAGCCGGCTTCGCCTTTTATACGCACAACCGCCGCCTGTGATTGGTTGCTTTCCGAGCCAACCAATGAGAATCCTAGTCGAGCGAGGCCCACCAATCAGAGAGTGAGCTGGGATTGTCACGTGATCACGGCCGGCCTTTTGATCCGAACTCGCCCCGCCCCCTGCGGACCACGTGACGTTAGATGCGTCCTCCCTTTATCCCCCATAGACCCCGCAGGTAACGCTTCTGTTGGGAATCCCGCCAATTTTTCCCGCCTGAGTCACGGCGCCTTCCCCGGTGATGGAGTATTACCTCATTCACTCTAATGGCTCTTATCAGGATACACAGCCGTGCGCTGCTATGTGGGGTTATGAGCCAGTGTGGCGGCCTTCCCGCTCGTTACTGTAGGAGCGAGAAGCACGAGGCTGCGGGGGTCGCTTCTCTTCACAACAAGCGCCTCGCTTGCTCTGCAGGGACGGCTCCTATTGGCTGACGCGTACTGCCTCAGCGCTGATTGGCTAGTCGCACAACCGACAGACATTTCGAATTTCCCGCCTTTTTAATAGCTTTTCCACCTCGTGAATAACCGGTAACATCAAGGCTCATATATACAATGAGCCGCCTATTGACCTGCGTAGCAGGATGTGAAACTGGGCTTGTGTCAGTAACAGTAAAGGATGGCTCTCTATAGTGATTCCCTGTGTGACCGTTTTTTTAATTTATTCTTAGGACCAGAGAGGAGTTGATAACATATTCACGGTGCGCACGTTTTGGTGCCATAAACACGTTTGTTAGCGTTGTCACAAGTAAGTGTGAACTTCCCACACACAATGGCCCAAGGCACCCAGTCTTATATGTATCTATATGATCGTAGGTTCACTGTCGTCTGAATGCTGACAATGATTTTACATTGGGTATTGTGGCACAAATACGCTCTGAGGTGTGCGCCGCCATGTACTTATAGTGAATAAAGGAAAATCCCAGCAACTCCGCCCAGAAAATCCACGGCAGAAGGAATATCTACTACATCACGTTTTATTTCTCTACATTAAAAAGGTTCAGGCTCCATTCCGCTCTGAGGAACAGCGCACTGACGCGTATCAGGTTGTAGCCTGAGTCGTAGTGTTTCAGCAATGTCATTATAGGGTATGTCCACACAGCGTGTTTGCCGTCTGTATTTGGGGGTATAATTGTGCTGTAGTACGGACCGTAAGGCTATGTTCACATGGCTTATTTGCGGGGCGTAATTACGATGTGTGGATGGGGGCGGGAGCGGCATCTCGCCGGCCCATAGACTATCATTACTAGTGGCGCGTATACGCCGCTAGGAAATTACATGTCACTTATCTCCCCCCGCGGCGGATTCGCCGAGCGGGGAGTGGAGGTGTAATTCATAGTTCTCTATGAGAACCTTGGATTACCGTAATGACTGGGACGTATTCCAGCCGTAATTTGCGCACTCCGGCGCGTAATTAAGGACTGAAATACGTCCCATTTTAAGCCATGTGAACATAACCTAAATACGGTAGTTCATAGTTATCATTGAGGCATTGTGCCGCATATAGTAAGTGACACAATGCCCCGTGTGACCTTACCCGTAAGCTTATTTTGGGGCATATTTTGCGCTGAAATACGCCTCAAAATAAGCTTCAAATACTGTTCGCTGCAGCTTTAATGCACGGGTTTTCGGCCGGTTTTTCAGACGGTTTGCGGTTTTGCAGACCGTCTGAAAAACCGCCCGCAAATGAGCAAAACAGGCTGCTATGGAAAACCCGTGCAGCGGTCCCCCTGCCAGCCGCCTGGAAAACATTGTGCTTATTTATTCTTCCGTCCAGTTATTGGACAGAATATGTGCATGTCAATGTGAAGGGGGAGGGCTCATCGCGGAGAAAAGCCGCTCCCCTCCGGCTGTGTGCACGACCCACAAACCGGACAAATACCGTTCGGATAAACCAACCGGTATTTGTCCTCTGCCGTGTGAACGGGCTCTAACCATACATGCTAACTCTCCCGTTTTTGGCAGGGGGAGTCCCGCTAATGGGGGTCACCCCGGCAGAGTTGGCGAACCTCCCGCCGTCAGCAGGCAACGGGAGTTCTTTAAATGACCGCAGCGCCAGAGTAGTGCTGGTGCGCTACTCTGGCACTGCCGGGCCGTTACTACAGGCGGGTGAAGCGGCCACTTACCCGCCCAGGGAGTTTCACTGACTTGTGTGGCTGCAGCTGCATGCTTCTTGTAGCTGCCATACAGGGAGGAGGCAGGAGGGATCGTTCCCCTCCTCCGTTCTCCCCCTGTTTGTACAGCGCCAGTGTGCGCTGTACATATAGATCGGCCTTGCTGGGGTAGTGACACGCGGCTGCCGGGAGATGTCCGTAGCTGGCCGTGCTGCAGGGAGCCTGGTGAGGTAAGTGGATTTTATTATTTTATTTTTATTAGCTATACGGGGGCTCTACCTGGCTACAAAGGGGGGCATCTACCTGACTGCAAAGGTGGCATCTACCTGCCTACAAAGGGGGCATCTACCTCACTACAAAGGGGGCATCTACCTGGCTACAATGGGGGCTCTACCTGACTACAAAGGGGGCATCCACCTGACTACAAAGGGGGCATGCACCTGACTACAAAGGGGGCATCCACCTGGCTACAAAGGGGGCATCTACCTGGCTACAGAGGGGGCTCTACTTGGCTACAGAGGGGGCATCTACCTGGCTGCAAGGTGGCATCTACTTGGCTACAAGGGGCATCTACCTGCCTGTAAGAGGCACTACCTGGTTATAGGGGGCTACTACCTGGCTATAAGGGCACTACCTGGCTAGAGGGGGGCATCTACCTGGCTTTCTTCCAAAGCCGTTATGCAGTTAGGTGAAGTGGGTGTGGCTTTTTGAAGGGCGTGGCACACCATCAAGATGGGCGTATCCATGTTAATTTTTTTACATGGCGCACTACGCGTGCCGCCCTCTTCAATCTCCTGCTTTTCGACTTTCAATAGTTGGCAAGTATGGCCCTAACTATACAATATATGGGATCCGAGTCCCGGCTGATAGATTGTAAGCCCTCACGGACAGGGTCCTCTCTTCCCTCTGTCATTTATCATTGTACTTGTTTGACATATGTTACGTATGGAACCCCCCCTGGAATGTACAGCGCCATGGAATCAAAGACGCTTCAAAATACATGATAATAATAATAATAATGATATATTTAGGCAATGTTCACACGGCTCATTCAAGCCGTAATTGCAGGACGGATTTCGCCCGCAGTTACGGCTTGAATAAGGGCCGGGGGCGCGGCGGGGGAGCTGCCCGCCGGCCCCATAGACATTGAATTATCTATGGCGCGTACGCGCTGTAAATAATGTGCATGTCACTTTCTCCCCCGTGGCGGAGTCGCCGAGCGGGGGGGAGCGACGGAATCCATAGTTCTCCTCCATAGGGGAATGGAGCATCTTCTGTATGAGGAGAGGTTCGTAGAATTTAACTTATTGTGTCTTAAGAAAAGACGGCTTCGGGGGGGACATGATTAATTTATATAAATATATAAATGGTCCCTACAAAAAGGATGGGGAAAAAATATTTCAAGTGAAGCCCCATACATAAAATGGGACATTACTTACTCAAAAAACACTCCAATTCTTTGGGGCTTGTGAACAGCTCAATGGCTGAACAAACATGAACCCAGTAGCTAGCAACTTTGCCATTTAAATGCTGACTGGGAAAAAGATACAATGTGCAGCTAATTGCTAGAGCAAGATAAAACTGCACACCAACTTTACCACCATTCACTACCAGCATGCAGAAAGCCGCAGAAAATAATGCATGGGAGGAATTGCACAGATGCAAAGTAACCAATGAAACAATCACTCATACAACCTCAGGGCATGAAGCAGGTTGTATCAGGTACTACAATTGCATATAAAAAGGCAAAACAAAAGTGTGCCATAAATATAGATACGTGTGGTACAAATGCTGCTTACAACCTATTAGTGACACCTATACTATTAGACCAGGCGGCTGCCCAGCATTTTCTAAGTGTCCAACACAACACTGGCACAACAAAAGACAAGTGGGCATTCCCTTCGACTAGAGAAAAAAGGATTCAATCTCCAGAGGAGAAGGGCGTTCTTCACTATAAGAACTGTGAATCTGTGGAATGGCCGCCTAAGGAGCTGGTCACAGCAGGAACTGTAGAGAGTTTCAAGAAAGGCTTAGATACCTACCTGGAACTAAAGAATATTAATGTGTACGTAGCCATGTAAAATTCTGGATCCTGCTGGTTGGAGGCTCTGGGGTCAGAGATATGGTCTCCACTGTAGCAGATTGGTTCTTGCCTTGTGGGTTTTAGGCCTCGTTCACACGGCTTATTCTGCCGCGTATTGGCGCCGTACTGCGCGCCGGATTTGCGCTTCAGTACGGCGCCAATCCGCGGCAGCAATTACGGTAATCCACTGCTCTCATTGAGACCAGTGGAATCCGTCGCTCCTCCCCGCTCGGCGAATCCGCCGCGGGGGAGAAAGTGACATGCCCCATTATTTACGGCGCGTACGCGCTGTAAACAATGCATTGTCTATGGGGCCGGGAGCGGCGCCCCCGCCGCGCTCCGGCCCCGCCCCTTATTCACGGCAGATTTGTGCGCTCAATACGGCGCACAAATCCGTCGGGAATAAGCCGTGTGAACACGGCCTTAGGGCATGAACCAGTGGGGAGGCTGGGCATAATGTCCTTGTCTCTCTCCCATCACCCACATTTTCCCCACCCTTGGTTGAACTTGATGGACATGTGTCTGCTTTCAACCGTACTAACTATGTAACTATGTAATGACTGGGACGGATTGGAGCCGTACTGCAGCGCAAATACGGCGCACAGTACGGCTCCAATCCGCGCCCAAATATGCCGTGTGAACGAGGCCTTATTGTACATACTACACCAGGAGCGCCTTTTCTCTCTTTTCTCCCCCTTTCTTTTTTATCTTCCCTCATCCTTCTATTTTACTGAGTGTCAATCAGAAGGACGTGATTTCAGTGTGAAATCCGCAGCATCATTCACACGACGTGTATTTTAGGACGATTTTACTGGTCTAAATTTCTACGAGTAAAAACCTCTTAGAATCACTGGTGGAGAGTATATTGGGCGCACAAAACACCAGCTGCAAACTGGCTGAAAAACTTTTACATGGACCTTAATGGAAAATCCATGCAGCGGTCACCACTGCACGGATTTTACGCCCGGCGGTTCTTCACACTGCCCGCCGCCAGAAAAACATAGAACACGTTCATTCTTCCAACCGGTTTTCGGACGGAATATGAACAAGTCTATGGGAAGGGGGAGGGCTCCACTGATCGAAGAGAAAAGCCGTCTCCATGCGGCCGTGTGCACAGCACGAAAACAGTGCAAATACCAGTCAGATAAACCAACATGTGTCCTGTGCCGTGTGAACGGCCCCTAAGTCTGCAACGTCGGCTCTCTAGCTGTTGGGGAACTACATCTCCCATCATGCCCACCGATATAGATTATATAAATGCATGTTGGGAGTTGTAGTTTCCCCAACAGCTGGAGAGCCAACGTTGCAGACCCCTGCCTTAGAGTGTGTTCACATGACGTAGATTTACTCTCTAAAGTGCACCCTTAGGCCTCGTTCACACGGCTTATTTTGGGACTGATTGGAGCCGTATTGCGCGCCGTATTTACGCTGCAGTACGGCTCCAATCCGGCCCAGTAACTACGGTAATCCACAGTTCTCATAGAGAACTGTGGATTCCGTCTTTCCTCCCCGCTCGGCAAATCCGCCGTGGCGGGAGAAAGTGACATGCACATTTTTACGGCGAGTACGCGCCTTGAATAATGCAATGTCTATGGGGCCGGCGGGCAGCTCCCCCGCCTCGCCCCGCCCCTTATTCAAGTCGTAAGTACGGGCGAAATCCGTCCCACAATTATGGCTTGAATAAGCCGTGTGAACACTGCCTTAATGAGCTTCTATGCAGCTCTTATTGGTTTCACTGTAAAATGCAGATTTTACAAGCGTATTTATGACACATATTTCGAGACGATTTAGAAACTATGGTGGAGCGTATTATCGGCGCGGATAAGGTACGTTCACACGGCAGAGTTTCGCCAAAATACGCTTTAAACAATGTTCAAGTACAGAGATCGCTGATTGCAGAGCAAGATCCTCGTCATTGTGCAGATGACAAGGATTTGAGTTGCGTATTTTTCGGCACATACTGTGCGCGCCAGAAAAGAATCGACATGTCAATTTCTTGCAGCGTTTAGCCCTTGAGAGATACAAAAGTATACGAGGCAGAAATCTGCTTCGGGCCAGTGCACATCGTTTGCACGTTGAAATGATGCACTTGCAAGAGCGTAAATTCCACACGCAAACAAACCCGTTTTTCAGCTTGCAACCGTACGTGCCAGAAATGTGCCATGTCAACTTCCCCTAACACCTCAAAGTACGCTCCACACAAAAAAAAATACATTTTGGAATACACCTCTAATCAGCTGCATTTAAAGCATAAATTTACACTTCAGAATGATGGCGTGTGAACATACCCTAAGGGCAGGTTCACATGGAGTATAGCGGCACGTACTGTATATTTCTGCTGTTTTAGAAGTACGTGCTGGTCAGTGCGTACTTCTAAAGCACCTCAGCCCAGACTCTGTTCTCCCTCGACTCAATGAGTGCTAGGATTTTACCGTATTTACGGGTTGTACCTCAAGTGTATTGCATTATGCCCTGAAGTACGCCCCGCAAATACACAGTCTGAACATACCCCAAGGCTTTTTCTTTAAGGATGTTGCTGCTCAATATGTGCACTACCTACATCAACTTGTTCTCCCCAATGTTGATGCCTACAAAGCAAGCAGCATATAACAATAGGGACACACCACATTTATCATGTCCGTTTAGTGCAGTAGTCTGCAAAGTGCTGCTCTCCAGCTGTTGGGAAACTACAACTCCCATCATTCCCACTGTTATAGATTATACACTCACCGGCCACTTTATTAGGTACACCTGTCCAACTGCTCGTTAACACTTAATTTCTAATCAGCCAATCACATGGCGGCAACTCAGTGCATTTAGGCATGTAGACATGGTCAAGACAATCTCCTGCAGTTCAAACCGAGCATCAGTATGGGGAAGAAAGGTGATTTGAGTGCCTTTGTAGGGCATGGTTGTTGGTGCCAGAAGGCTGGTCTGAGTATTTCAGAAACTGCTGATCTCCTGGGATTTTCACGCACAACCATCTCTAGGGTTTCAGAGAATGGTCTGAAAAAGAAAAAACATCCAGTGAGCGGCAGTCCTGTGGGCGGAAATGCCTTGTTGATGCCAGAGGTCAAAGGAGAATGGGCAGACTGTTCGAGCTGATAGAAAGGCAACAGTGACTCAAATAGCCACCCGTTACAACCAAGGTAGGCAGAATGAGCATCTCTGAACGCACAGTACGGCGAACTTTGAGGCAGATGGGCTACAGCAGCAGAAGACCACACCGGGTGCCACTCCTTTCAGCTAAGAACAGGAAACTGAGGCTCCAATTTGCCCAAGCTCATCGAAATTGGACAGTAGAAGATTGGAAAAACATTGCCTGGTCTGATGAGTCTCGATTTCTGCTGCGACATTCGGATGGTAGGGTCAGAATTTGGCGTCAACAACATGAAAGCATGGATCCATCCTGCCTTGTATCAACGGTTCAGGCTGGTGGTGGTGGTGTCATGGTGTGGGGAATATTTTCTTGGCACTCTTTGGGCCCCTTGGTACCAACTGAGCATCGTTGCAACACCTTGTTGAATCTATGCCACGAAGAATTGAGGCAGTTCTGAAGGCAAAAGGGGGTCCAACCCGTTACTAGCATGGTGTACCTAATAAAGTGGCCGGTGAGTGTATAAATGCATGATGGAAGTTGTAGTTTCCCAACAGCTGGAGAGCCGCACTTTGCAGACCTATGGTTTACTGTGTAGGATTGGAAAGCTCCCAACGTCTACGTCATCGTATTGAATGGCCTGATGGAGGCCGAAAGTGTGTCCGTTTGTCTGTTATACGTCTGTATACCACAAAAAAAAAAAAAAAAAAGATGCACGCAGGAGCCGGCTCTATGCTGTACAGTAACATCGTATAAAAATGTATATGTGTTTTACAATGGGACCCTATAGGTGACGGTTGCTACTACTCCCGTCAGAGGCATAACGTGCAGGGCAGGGATGACAGGTAGGCACCCACCTACAGCGCCACTTCATCCCAGATGTATACTTTATTTGCCTAGGCCACCAGTATACCTTGTGTACGTTAAATGGGAATCAGAAACGTGGTGTGTACCTGGGTTAAATAAATCATGGCAAAATCACAATGTACAAATTCTCTACCAGTCCTCTGTATCCTCTGATTTCATGCTTTAAAGGGGTTGTCTCACTAGAAGGATTTATTTTTATGTTAAAGATCTTGCAAAAACAAGTCACTTTCCAATATGTGTCCATTAACAGTGTTCTACCTATTCCTAGATATCCCCTTTTGTATGGACTGCATCAGCTCCTCAGGTCGCTATAGCTACAGACCTGTTTGATCTATCCTGATAGGCTGCCAGCACTGGTTGCTATAGCTACAGACCTGGCTTCTACTGCAGCCTAATAGAAGCCAGTAAACACACCTCTGAATTCAAAGTGAAACCAAGAAAACAGGACTGAGGTAAGATGAATCAATGTAGTGTGACAACCCCTTTAAATATACAGAGTCCCTTAGGGTATGTGTACACGGCAAGGGTTTAAAATAGAAAATCCGCGCTACAGTCTACACAACTCAGATTTTCTGAGGTCGGATTTCAAAACCCTTGTTTTAAAAAAAAAAAAAAAGAAAAAAAATGATAACATGTACAACAATTTGCTGTATTGTATTTGGAAAGGGGCGGATTATCAGAGTATGTTGAGGGGACATATTGCGGCACGCACATCTAGACGTCACAATATGCCTTCATGAGCACAGTTGAAAGTACGTGCTGGTCAGCGCATACTTCCAACGTGAGGCAGCTCTCTGCCTCATATACTTTTCTATTTCTCTGTAAAGTATAAGGGTTCGTTCACACAATTTATTTGTAGGGTGTACTTTGTTGTGTAATTGCGCCTAATTACGGCCCACAAATACGGTAAAATTAACAAATCCAGCCCTCACTGAGAGCTGTGTAGAATAAGAAGAGGGTGATTTTACAATCGGACTTCTCGGTGCATAATATACGCCAGTAACAACAAGTCACCTGTCATCTCTAACCTGTCATCGTCGTCTGAACATCGACACTGACTTTACCCAGCTCTCAATGACTGCTGGACTTGTTCATTTTATCATATTTGCGGGGCATACTTAGGTGAACATATCCTTAGACCCGGCTCTGTACACTGCCTGAGCCCTGAGGGTCTGTGTGTTTCCACGTGCAGTACAAATCTGAGGTGCACTCACACCAGCTTTATAATATCTGTTCACCATGTAATATCGGGAAGGTCCCAACCTATACGCTCAACATATCCATAATATTAACCCCTTAAGGACCCAGCGTTTTTTTGTTGTTGACACGTTCGTTTTTCCCTCCTCGCCTTCCCAGCGCCATAACTTTTTTATTTTTTCACCTACATAGACATGAGGGCTTTTATTTTGCAGGACAAGATGTACTTTCTAATGGTGTTATTCACTATACTATGGAATATACTGGGAAACCGCAAATTGTGAAAAAAAAAAACGTATTTTCGCCATGTTTGCAGGGGTTCAATCTTCAGTCAATACATTGTGTTATCTATATTATACTGGTTGATACGCATCCGGCAATACCAAACATGTAGGGCTCCGTTATGTTTTGGTACAGTAAAAAAAATTCCAAACTTTTTCTATTTTTGAAATTTGTGCCGCGGTGCCAGTTTGTGTGACCAATAACTTTTTTGTACTAACACCTCCGGACGTCAGTGAGGAGGCATTTTTTGCGGGCTGAAGTGTACTTTTTATCGCTAGCAGTTTGGAACGCATGCGACTTTTTTTGATCACTTTTATTCCATTTTGTAAGTGACATAAAATGACCAAAAAACGCAATTTGGGCGTTTGGATTTTTTTTTCTTCTACGGTGTTCAGCGCACGGGATAAATGATGTTATATTTTTATAGATCGGACTTTTTCGGACGTGGCGATACCAAATATGTGTAACTTTATTATTTTATTGTTTTTATTTGTAAAATGGGGAAAGGGGGGGGGGATTTGAACGTTTAAGACTTTTTTTTTTGTACCGTAAAACTTTATTTTTTAATTTTTTTTTGCTTTAACATTGAGGCCACCTATGGTGCTTGACCACTAGGTGGCGCGATTGTCAATACATGTCCAGGGGTCGGATCGCTGCAGCTATGCTGCGACGGTGCCGATCACCCTCAAGATCGGTGCTGGGCACCGATCTTAATTCATTCAGACGCCGTGGCCATCTTTGCCGCGGTGTCCGACGGGTTAAACAGCGCGGGCGGGCGACGCAGCCCGTACGCACTGTAACAGCTGGGTGTTAGCGACGATTAGCGGAGCGATCCCCCTGCAAAGCCCCTTATGGACCCTGGGACGTACTCATACGGCCAGGGTCCTTAAGGGGTTAAGTAGCTAAAACTGTGCTCATTTGGCCAGTATACCATACCTCCCAAGTGTCCCTATTTTGGAGGGATAGTCCCTAGTTTTAACTCTTGTCCCTCTTTGCTCTATAAATGTCCCTCTTTTTCGTTTGGGAAATAGATCTTGCTTTAAGAAGTATCTAATTGCTTCTTCGCTGTATATTACATAATGACTTAATATTTCTTCACTGATACAATGCAATCCTGAAAATGTGCCCATTTTTGGCTGTCTAAAAATTTGGCATGTGTTTTTTCATTTGCATCTTCCAGAAGCCATAACTTTTTTGTATTTTTCGTTCTACATAGACCTATGAGGGCTTGTTTTCTGCAGACCAAGATGTACTTTGTAATGGGTCCATTCACTGCAACATATAATGTATTGTGCAGGGCTGTATTTATAGGTCATGCTGCCCTAGGCACTAAACCTGAATACGCCCCCATTAACAATTTGCATTACCACGCCCCTTTCACAATATGCCACACCCCTTTACAAAAGCCACGCCCACTATAACCATGTAACGGCTCTAGAAGAAAGCTAATTGAAGGGTTTGCTGTTACCCAGCTTTCCTAGACGTTGGAGAACCTATTCAGCATCCAGGAAAGCTGGGAGATACCGCCAAACTGTGCCTGAACATAAACCACTACACTACAACCAATATTTCCATCATACAATGACCATATAGTGGTAGACACCAGTGTACACAGGCTCTGCAGACTGTATATTACTGCCATACAGTGACCATATAGTGGTATACACCCTTAGTGCAATGCACCCGTAGTACAGCCCGCAAATACAGTAATTCATAGCTCTCACTGAAAGCTATGATTCCCTGCTGGTTTCCCCAATGTGTACTGTGCGCCGGAAGAAAAGTGACATGTAAAAGTCTATGGGAGTCGGCACACACCGTAATAGAAGTACACGCCGGCCAGCACATGCTTCTAAA
This sequence comes from Phyllomedusa bahiana, assembly GCA_025379985.1. Classification (NCBI taxonomy): domain Eukaryota; kingdom Metazoa; phylum Chordata; class Amphibia; order Anura; family Hylidae; genus Phyllomedusa; species Phyllomedusa bahiana. The sequence continues at coordinate 13,972 of JAODAL010051861.1, read as the reverse complement.
GTACCCGGAGTATAGCGATGTGTACAGTACACATCACTATATGCCACAAGACGCCAGGAAAAGCAGGTAGGATAACACAGGATAGGCTTAGATACTCAACGCCAGCAGGTAGGATAACACAGGATAGGCTTAGATACACAGCGCCAGCAGGTAGGATAACACAGGATAGGCTTAGATACACAGCGCCAGCAGGTAGGATAACACAGGATAGGCTTAGATACACAGCACCAGCAGGTAGGATAACACAGGATAGGCTTAGATACTCAACGCCAGCAGGTAGGATAACACAGGATAGGCTTAGATACCCAACGCCAGCAGGTAGGATAACACAGGATAGGCTTAGATAAACAGCACCAGCAGGTAGGATAACACAGGATAGGCTTAGATAAACAGCGCCAGCAGGTAGGATAACACAGGATAGGCTTAGATACCCAGCGCCAGCAGGTAGGATAACACAGGATAGGCTTAGATACCCAACGCCAGCAGGTAGGATAACACAGGATAGGCTTAGATACACAGCACCAGCAGGTAGGATAACACAGGATAGGCTTAGATACTCAATGCCAGCAGGTAAGATAACACAGGATAGGCTTAGATAAACAGCGCCAGCAGGTGGGATAACACAGGATAGGCTTAGATACACAGCACAAGCAGGTAGGATAACACAGGATAGGCTTAGATACACAGCGCCAGCAGGTAGGATAACACAGGATAGGCTTAGATACACAGCGCCAGCAGGTGGGTTAATGTCAAGTTAAGGGTTAAAGCATGTGAAAATCTTTTCTCGTGTCCGGTGCAAGAAACAATTAATGTTGTGTCACAAGATACAATTCAAGGACTCTCGTCTGCGCTTCAGGACCTTGAGATTATAACGGAAACTTTATGTTTTCTCTAAATGTGCCTGTAAAGTTTGTGCTCCGGTGAATGCGCATGTCAGCATCCTTATAACCAAAATTATATAAACTCACTGCTGTATTAATAATTTACTTCTTCTTTTTTCAAAGCCTCCCTGTTTATGTGGATACACTTATCGATCTATATAGGATGGTAGGGGCCCCAGGCATCCGGGGGTCTGGAGCCAAAAAAATTGGGATTCACTCAGCAACTGAGAATCCCCCAAAAGGGGGAAAAACTTATCAGCTGGCGCTCCGAAAGGGCCCCCAAAATATTGGGTAACCCCCCTAACCCTTTGGTCTCGAAGCAACGCAGGGAATCTGCCCAAAGGAATGCCGGACAAAACCTGGCCAGGTTATAGCTTTTATTTATTAAGCTCTTTTTTACTCCGTGCCCTTCCCCCGGGGTCTATGTCCTTTGGGTTTTCCCGGGTCCGGTAAAAGGGGTATACCTATGTAGTGGGTCCCACTTGCAGGAAAAAGAACCTTGCCCTACTTGCTGAGTGAAAGTAAGAATGGTTGGAAAGCATAAGGCTGTCATTTGTTTTTTAAAATTTTAGCAAAGGGGTTTGCTGAACTAAGAGGTCTGCGCTCTGAAGGAGGGGCATAATTTATGCTTCCCCCAGGTAATGTAAAACTAAGTGGAAAGTCTGTGTCGGGAATAAGAGAATAAGGGACAGGTTTAAAGGACTGAAGGTTCTTGGGTGTCGAGCCCCATTCTGTTTTAGGTCTGAATGTTGGCCCTGACTATCGATGAATAGTCTGGGACAAGTTCGAAAGGTGGGCCAGAAAAAGGGAATAAGGATACGGAAAAAGTATCTTGGGGACTTGGGGGTTTCCCCGGGTGTGGTAAAATTTTGTGACTGTAACAGGTATTACCCTGGTAGCTTTAAATTATTGCTTGGAGGAATACTTACATATGCAGTCCAGTGGGGATAGGTATTCTCGATCCTAGCTTCCCAGATGATAGGACCCCAATTTTGGGTACATAAGGACCCAGAGGATCTTTTAAATTGGAAGCCCAACAGGGGAACGGGGGGACGAGAAGGGATCATGGGACGGGAAAAAAAGTCAGAACCTACCGGAGGCCCTCAGGGGTTTAAAACCCTCCTCCTTGTTATCATGGAAAGGTGGCAGTAAAAAAGTTGGCCGAATCCTAAATCATTTGGAGTCCGGATAGGTCAGTTAGGGCCCAAAGGGGAATGGCAAAGAGTGTTAGAAAACCCGGGAAAGGGTGTGATAAAAAATAGGGTGGGACACTAAGTTGAATGTCTGCTCCAATATCTGAAAAATGCTGTGAACCCGAGTTTGGGTGTATGACAGTTCAGTCAATGGATGGTGGACCATGTAAAACCATCCAAAACATGATATAGTGCCCCTGAAATTAAGAAGTCAGACACCACCCCCGTAAACCCCAAAATTTGCCCCCAGCAGCGGGAAAACCCCGGGTGGGACCCCCACTAGTTTGGTCAAAAAAAAACCCAGACTGGAGGGTACATGTTTGGATGCGGGGACCTCGACCAGGACAGCAAGCAGAGCCACTCAGGTCAGTAGTAGAAAGGCGAGCATTAATAACAGCCCCGTTGACCCTAATAATCCCATGCCCCAAAAGGGAGACTCGAGCAAGGGTATGAGGTTTTCCAACCCCTGGGGGCTGCCGAACAGATGGTTCTTGCAAAGTGCGCCCAACCCAGGTACTCACCCTTGAGTTTCAGCCCCCTATATGATCAGTTACGGGGGACCTAAGAGCAGCAGGGTAGAATAGCAGGATGTGCAGATTTAAGTGACCCCGGAGACACATTCAAGATTGAAAAGGAACTCCAGCCTCATACCCAGCAGACATAAAAATGAGGCATCAGGAGTAAAGTTCTGTGAGGTTGGCAAATTCTGCAATGAGAAAGATAACCAAGGGAACTACAGTCCCCGGGAGCGAGAAGGATGAGTGTAAAGAATTCTGGTTTAGATTTTGGAGGGAGAGGGATGAGGGACATGACATAGCCACTGGACCAGTAAAAGGGGGTAATGATAAGGACGTTCCCCGGTTTTGGGAAAGAATCCCGAGTGGCAGATAAACTTAAATTATGTTGTCCCCGATTGGAGATCCCCCAGAAGATGCAAAAGCTCTCTTAGAAAAAAGCAAGGGGATTGGAGATAGAAAAAAAGAAAAAATGGAAAGATAGCACAAATGCAAGATTGATATGAAGGACAAGAATGTGAAGGTTGCACAAGTGAAACATAACTGTAGAAAGAAAAAGAGAGAGGAAAGGAGAGGCAGGAGAGTCCTGAACAGGACTGACTAGCAGCACTGAAGGGGACGGGGCAGTGGTCAGGCCCAGCTCTCTATGTCCCTAAAAACCATCCAGGGTGCCACTCATAGACCTCTGGTGGACACTGGAGCCTCTAGGTCTGTCATCAACAAAAAGTCTATATCCGAGATTTTAGTATCTACAGATTCTGTTGTTGTATCTGGGTATGGTGGATTAATCATAGTTGCCAACTTTTGAAAGTGAAAAAGCAGGAGACTCTAGTGGGCGGCGCGCGTAGCGCGCCGCGGCAAAAATTTACATGGACACGCCCATCTTGTCGGTTATCCCACGCCCTTCAAAAACCCACACCCACTCCAAACCTAACTGCATAACGGCTTTGGAAAAAAAAGCCAGGTAGATGCCCTTATAGCCAGGTAGTAGCCCCCCATAACCAGGTAGTGCCCCTTACAGGCTGGAGATGCCCCTTGTAGCCAAGTAGATGCCCCCTCTGTAGCCAGGTAGAGCCAAATTTGTAGCCAGGTAGGTGCCCCCCTTTTTTTGGCAGGTAGGTGCCCCCATTGTTAGCCAAGTAGTGCCCCCATTGTTAGCCAGGTAGTGCCCCATCTGTTAGCCCGGTAGTGCCCCCAATTGTTGCCAGGTAGTGCCCCCATTGTTGCCAGGTAGTGCCCCCATTGTTGCCAGGTAGTGCCCCCTCTGTTAGCCAGGTAGTGCCCCCTCTGTTAGCCAGGTAGTGCCCCCCCTCTGTTAGCCAGGTAGTGCCCTTTTGTTGCCAGGTAGTGCCCCCTTTGTTGCCAGGTAGTGCCCCATTGTTGCCCGGTAGTGCCCCCTCTGTTGGCCAGGTAGTGCCCCCTCTGTTAGCCAGTGATGCCCCCATCTGTTAGCCAGGTAGTGCCCCCTTTGTTGCCAGGTAGTGCCCCCATTGTTGCCAGGTGATGCCCCCATTTTTGCCAGGTAGTGCCCCCTCTGTTAGCCAGGTAGAGCCCCCTAAAGCTAATAAAAATAAAATAATAAAATCCACTTACCTCACCAGGCTCCCGCAGCGCGGCCGCTCCCCACTGATCTCTTCGGGCGCAGGGGGAAGTGAGAGCAGCCGCGCGTCACTCCCCTGCAGCCGCGCGTCACTTCCCCCTGCGCCGCTTTAACTGTATGTGCGGCGCACACACCGGCGCCGACAACGGGGGGAGGAGGGAGGGGGAGCGATCCCTCCCTGCCTCCTCCCCCGCACAGTGAGACCGCGGGCGGGTGAGCGGGTGAGCGGCCCCCTGCGGGCCCGCTGCACCCCCCTGTAGGAGCGGTCCCGCGGCGCAAGAGTAGCGCACCAGCGCTACTCTTGCGCCGCCGGTAATTTAAAGGACCCCCGCCGCCTGCAGGCGGCGGGAGGAATGCCAACTCCCCCGGGAGGGCGGGAGGGGACCCCAAATAGCGGGACCCCCCCGCCAAAAACGGGAGAGTTGGCATGTATGGGATTAATAGAAGAATTACCACTCACTGTACCCCTAAAGGTAAAAATTGGCCCCCATACATTTTTTATCACGGTTTTTGATTTCAGATGGGGCAGACAGAACTTTGTTGGGTGCAGATATTTTGACCACACTGCAAGCTAATATCAAATACCATGCAGATGGCACCGTAACTTTAAAAATCCCTTCAGATCCAATTTATGAGGAAGCTCTATGTCGTATTGTGTCATTTAAGCAAGAAATCCTGGAAGTGGCAGTTGTATGGACTAGTGAGGAAAAATATTATTTACAGAGTGTCCCAACTGTCCTATGGGCAAGATCCAAAACAGACATAGGATGTCTACCTGTGCCACCTGTTAAAGTTACAGTAAAACCTCAACTTAGGCAGTATCCTTTGAATGCACAGCAAGAAGCAGCTTCATGCAGCCTATGTATGAATGCACAAAGCAGACACCATTCTGCCTGACCACAGAAGCAAAAGAGTCCTTTGCTCTGTTGGGGCAGGCTATTCTGCAGGCACCAGCTCTTGCAGTCCCTGATTGTGACGAGCGGTTTTTCCTCTTTGTGGCAGAGGTGCGGGGACGCGCCGCGGCTGTGCTCAGCCAGAGGGGGAATCGCAGGCGTCGTCCTTTGGGATATTATTCAGCACAGCTAGACCCGGTAGCAAAGGATGCCCCCACACATTACATTCCAAAAGGCTACTTCTCTGAATCTTAGATTCAGAAGGGGGGGGAGAAAGGGGAACTCCGTACAAAACTCATTGAAACAGAATGTGCCCCACTCCCAAACGTACATACTGCTCCATTGCAGAATCCGGACTTTGAATTTTTTGTGGATAGAAGTCGCAGAACCTATCTCTCTAGATAGACTCAAAGAAGCCCAGGCAAAAGCCAGGGAAGAAGACAGACAAGGTTGGGAAAAGGGGGGAGCAAAGCTAGGAGAGGACAGATTATGGAAGTTAGGAGAAAAATGTTGTTTGCCAAGGGCATGGTATCCTACTTTCCTAAATCTCCTTCACCTCCCCACACACCAGAGTGCCAACGCTATGGCCACCACCTTAAATGGAAATTGGGTGATCCCCAGTTTCAGACAAGCTGCAGTCCTAGAAATACTACAAATTCTATATGAACAGAGGATTTATACCAATATATCACTGCAAATAATAATCCCTGTTAAAACATAACTTTTACTTATCTTTTTTAAAAAATATTAAAATCAAAAACCCCTATACATTACCACTACATACCTAGATGATACAGCATACTGTGCACTATCTGCCAGTGGAGTAATCGCCCTGATAAAGAGCGGCTCCGCTTTAATGACAGACAATGTCACTACTTGCGTGTATAAACACCTTTAAATCCCAGCTCTACCGTCGCTTTTGGCCCTTACAATTCTAGGGTTTCATATGGGGATTCAAAATTTCTCTCACTGTGGAAAAAGAATACGCTATATACAACGCATATATCACACCACAGGGACTTCAAAATAAGATGACTAATACGGATACTTAGCTCAAGTGCTGCCAGGTATAATGACGATAAATTCCCGCAGCACCTCTAGTACGCTGGCACCCAAGATAAGAGGGAATACCTCTTATCTTGGGTGCCAGCGTACTAGAGGTGCTGCGGGAATTTATCGTCATTATACCTGGCAGCACTTGAGCTAAGTATCAGTTTATTCATCTTATTTTGAAGTACATGTGTTGTGATATATGCGTTGTATATAGCGTATTCTTTTTCCACAGTGAGAAATTTTGAATCCCCTGATGAACCCTAGAATTGTATGGGGGAAACGCGTCGGGATAGCTGGGATTTAAAGGTGTTTATACACGCATTGTAGTGGGCATTGTCTGTCATTAAAGCGGAGCCGCTCTTTATCAGGGCGATTACTCCACTGGCAGATAGTGCACAGTATGCTGTATCATCTAGGTATGTAGTGGTAATGTATAGGGGTTTAGATATTAATATTTTTTAAAAAAGATAAGTAAAAGTTAAGTTTTAACAGGGATTATTATTTGCAGTGATATATAAGCTGCAGTCCTACACTGCAGGAACTGTCACATCTGTCAGGTAAATAATCCTGGACAGGTAGTCAAAACTCCAATGAAACAATGAATGAAACCCAGACCTCTATATCCTTTCCAACGTTTGCAACTCGACTATATTCAGTTGCCAAAAAGTGTCAGGTACGAGTACGCCTTAGTATGTGTAGATCTTTTTTCAGGATGGCCTGAGGTGTACCCAGTGGCACATGCCACTGCAAGGGACACAGCAAAAAAAATGGTAATGGAACTTGTCCCTAGGTTTGGACCCCCTGAGACCATACAGTCAGACAGGGGAAACCCATTTTACAGGAGAAAGTTTTCCAAAACCTGCCAGTTGCTGGGTATTGAATCTGCCCTACACACTCCACAGGGGAAACAAGTTGACACCATATAAAAATTTTGTTTGGGTGGCCCCCAAGACTAGGTGGTTACTTTCCCCAATTTCCCAAATTTGGGAGTGTGATAGTCTCACTAGTTATATGATCAAATTACAGAACCAATAACTGAAATGCATGGAAAAGTGTTTTCTTCTTTGCCAGATCCTGACGGCGAAAAATGGAGCTCACACGCTTTTAGCCAGGCGACCAGGTGTCCCTTTAAGAAACACTCCCGGAAAGCGTTGGAACCCCGGTTCGAGGGACCATTCCAAGCCCTTTGTTGACGACTGCTCCCTCTGTAAAGCTAAAAAGGGAAACCAACATGGGTCATGCAAGCCATTGCAAGCGGGCCTGAGGTGCCTCTGGACATTGACACTGATCGGATAAGTATTGCTTTAATGGGAATACATGGAACCTCAGGAAAATAAAACTCACCGCAAAATCACATGGTTTAGCAAAAGAAAAAAAACCAACAGATTGCTGGATATGCACACATGCCCCAGTCACGGCCTCATCTTTTGCCATTTTTGTCCGATCCCTGTCCCAAATGGGAGGAGATGAGGGATTGGGATGAGGGGATTGGACAAAATTGCTCAGATCAATTAGCCAATAAGGGACACCAAATACTCTAGGCACTGGAACACCGCATACCGATTCCATAGTAGGATGGATATCTTTGCCCGGTGCAGGGTAATCTCACCACATAAATAGAGCATCCCCAGTATTTTGCATAAAAGTGGGTGAAGTTGGGTACCCTCGTAATTACTCGGGAAAGTTGCCAATCTGGGGAAAGACATCCAGATTGGCTTCAATCCCAAACTTCCTCTACCCAGATGCCTTTAAACCCTTTCCCCTGCTAGAACGATCCCTACACAATATATCGTGAAAAGGGGGAATAGGTTTTAAAGATGCTTAGTGGGGGGGAAAACTTTTTTGCCCTAAACAGCTAACTGGCCCAAAGGGGACTGGGGGGTTGGCAAGGGGGCATATTGCAGACTTTTTTTACAAATATTTTTTTAGTTATTCTGTTTGTCTATGTTGCTGCTCGAATATTATTGAAGATTTAATTCTTTTTGTTTGGAGAAACGCCAATTTTCTTCACCAATATGAAGGGACAGCTTAGTGGGCTCATCAGGGCTTGGAAAGTCCAGCTACACAGGGGGATCATCTGAATAGGGATGATTCTTCTCAAACCTGGCGAAGCCTCACTACTCCCCTTCCCGTCCTCGCTACCCTGGTGTCGGCAACGCTAAAAGACAGGAGCTAGGGAAAGGTATGTGCAGGAAAAGCATTGTGAAGCAGTGTCTAACGTTTTTTTCTCTTTACAGATGAAGGCAGTTTGCACGCCACTAAAAATACTGAAGGTTTGTGCAAAAGGGGGGAATTGTCAAGTTAAGGTTAAAGCATGAAAATCTTTTCTCGTGCCCCGGTGCAAGAAACAATTAATGTTGGTTCACAAGATACAATTCAAGGACTTCGCCTGCGCTTCAGGACCTTGAGATTATAACAGAACTCTATGTATGTTATCTCTAAATGTGACCTTAAAGTTTGTGCCCCGGCTGACTGCGCATGTCAGTCATCGCTTATAACCAAACTTATATAAACTCACGCGGGATTAAAAATACTTTTTCTTTGTTCAAGCGCCATACTGTCTTATGTGGATACTGAGTTTTTCTTTATCTATATAGAGATGGTAGCAGGCCCAGGCGTCCGGGGTCTGGAGCCATAACAATTGGGATTCACTCAGCAACTAGAGAATTTCCAAAAGGTAGAACTTAACATTAACACAGGATAGGCTTAGATACACAGCGCCAGCAGGTAGGATAACACAGGATAGGCTTAGATACACAGCGCCGCAGGTAGGAAAAACACAGGATAGGATTCCTAACAACCCACATCTCTCACCCCCCCCAGCACATCTATCACCCCCCCAGCACATCTCTCTCAGCCCCCACCCCCAGAACATGTATTAACCCCCCGCACAATGTATTCAGCCCCCAGCACAATGTATTCACCCCCCCTAGCACATGTATTAACCCCCCAGCACAATGTATTAACGCCCCCAGCACATGTATTCAGCCCCCCCCGCACATGTATTCACCCCCCCCAGCACATGTATTAACCCCCCAGCACATGTTTTCACCCCCCCCAGCACATGTATTCAGCCCCCGCAGCACATGTATTCAGCCCCGCAGCACACTGTATTCAGCCCCCCAGCACAATGTATTCAGCCCCCCCCCAGCACATTGTATTCAGCCCCCCCAGCCCATTGTATTCAGCCCCCCCCCAGCACAATGTATTCAGCCCCCCCAGCACATGTATTAACCACCCCACCAAATGTATTAACCCCCAGCACTTATTTAACCCCAACACATGTATTCAGCCCCCCAGCACAATGTATTCACTCCCCCCAGCACAATGTATTCAGCCCCCCCAACACATGTATTCAGCCCCTCAGCACATTGTATTCAGCTCCCCCCAGCACATTGTATTCAGCCTCCCCCAGCACAATGTATTCAGCCCCTCAGCACATTGTATTCAGCTCCCCCCAACACATTGTATTCAGCTCCCCCCAGCACAATGTATTCAGCCCTCCCCCCAGCACAATGTATTCAGCTCCCCCCCAGCACAATGTATTCAGCCTCCCCCCAGCACAATGTATTCAGCCTCCCCCCAGCACATTGTATTCAGCCTCCCCCCCAGCACAATGTATTCAGGCCCCCCCCCCAGCACAATGTATTCAGGCCCCTCCCCCAGCACAATGTATTCAGCCCCCCCAGCACATTGTATTCAGCCCCCCAGCACATTGTATTCAGCCCCCCCCAGCACAATGTATTCAGCCCCCCCCAGCACAATGTATTCAGCCCCCAGAACAATGTTTTCAGCCCCCCCCAGCACAATGTATTAAGCCCCCCAGCACATGTATTAAGCCCCCCAGCACATGTATTCACCCCCCCAGCACATGTATTCAGCCCCCGCCCCCCAGCACAATGTATTCAGCCCCCGCCCCCCAGCACAATGTATTCAGCCCCGCCCCCCAGCACAATGTATTCAGCCCCCCCACCCACTTACCTGTGTCTTGAAGTGCAGGGACAAGTCTTCCTCTCTTCCTGCTGTCCTGTGCAGGGGAGGAGAGTGGGTGGGTATCGCTGCTGCTCTGCCCTCTCTCTGGCAGGGTCTCTTCAGCTGTGCTGTGCTGGGCAGACAGAGAGGGTGGTGCTGCGCTGCTCCGCTCCTCTCTCAGTAGCCGCTGCCACCAATGTAAGGGCCAGGGGCGTCGCCAGGCAGATTCATTCAGGGCACGAGCCCCGAATGAATCTGCCTGTGCCCCGAATCTCGGCGGTTCCAGGCTGCGTCTCTGCTTCTGCTCCCGTCCTGCCTGCGCGGCAATAACTCCGGAGCAGTGAGCGTAGAGTGCAGCATTCCCCCCTCCTGTCTGTCTCCTCCCCCGCCGGGAAGTGTAAGAGCTCAGACTTCTTAACTCCCTCCTCCCCTCTCAGTCTCCAGCTCCACCCTCCCGGCTGTCTCCCTCCCGGTCACCTCGCTGTGTCCACCAGTCAGTGAGGTCTATGAAGCTGGTGTGTTCCTCTGGGTCCCGGCTCATGTGTGAAGAAGGTACAGGGACTCTATGGGTCAGTGACAGGGTCAGGATGGCTGACCACAACTATATCATATAACAACCTTGTGTGGTCAGCCATCCTGTGCCCCCAGGCCATGAAGCAGTCTATAGAACTTATGAGTAGTGCTGCATGGCCTGGGGGGCACAGGATGGATGACCACATAAAGTTATGTTACAGCATGCAGTCAATCCTAATCACAGATTGGGAAAAAATTAAAAAAAGTAAATAACAAATAAAATAAAAAAATCTGCACAAACACCTCTATTTCCCCAATAAAAACACTTTATTTAGTAAAGAAAAATGAAGTTAACCCTTTTGGCTATGTTTTACATGGCTTATTTGCGGGCGTAATTAAAGTCCGCAATTACCCGTGTGGACGGGGCGGGAACGGAGGGCCAGCACCTCGCCGGGCCCCTGACATTTCATTACCAGCGGCGTGTAACGCCGCGGTAATTCACATGTCACTTATTCCCTGCTCGGGGAGAGGAGACGTAATCCATAGTTCCCTTTTGAGAACTGTGGATTACCGTAATGACTGGGACGTATTCCCAAAAGTAATTTGTGCACTCTAAAAAGAAAGGGAAAAAAAACATAAGTGTACAAAAAAAGTAAAAAAAATTGTTGTGCATACATTACATAAAAAAGTACAAATATTCGGTATTACATGACCGTAATAAAACCCTTTAGAATTAATCTAGCAGGTTATTTGGGATAAAATGTGTAAATGGTGTAAAAAATAATAAAAAAAAAATAATAAAAAACACTTTTTCTAATCATGCTGAAATTGTTTTTTTTTAAAAGAATTATGCGGCAGTTAACATGTAAAATCAACTACTCCCCCAAAAATACAGGTTCTCCCGCTAATACAGGTCCTCAAACAGCTGCGTCATTGATTTTAGGGTTTAAGCATAATGAGCTTTATTCATCAAAATGGTATAATAGTTGTTTTTGTTGCCAATAGCAACCAATCCGAACTCAATAGCAGCCAATAGCTTTACCGTAATTGTGGCACGCATTTCGGCTGTATTAAAGTGCAAATCGCCGCAAAATGCACCCCGCAATTACACCGTGTGACATTACCCTTAGACAATTTGATAAATGTTGGTTTAGGGGGGCCCAGTGAACAGCTCTGCAGGGGCCATGATGCTGTAAAGAACGGGCCCCGGCGGGCGGCGCCCGCCGACTCCCCTGAATGCACGGGTTTTTCACATCGGCCGCGCAGTCGAGTCGGGGGAGGAGGCAGGATGGATCGTTCCCGTCCTGTCTTCCCATCTGGATGTATGACGCTTGGTAAGCGCTGTACATACACATCGGCGTCACAGGGGGCGTGACGCATCGCTTTCATAATCCCCCCCTGCGTCGCTGGGATCCTCTAAGCCGGCAGAGCTGTGGGGCTCAGGAGGGCCCGGGCCCCGCGAGACGGCGTAAGTAGCGTGATGACATCACTCTGCTTACACCGTTCTCAAGCTGCAGGACCCGGGGTGAGCGGCCGGGCAGAGGTAAGTAGGTTTTTTATTTTATTTTTTTTTAGGTTTAAGGGGGCATATCACTGGCTACAGCGGGGATATCACTGGCTAGGGGGCATATCACTGGCTACAGGGGGCATATCACTGGCTACAGAGGGGATTTTACTGGGTTTCAGGGGGGCATATCACTGGCTACAGAGGGGAATATCACTGGGTACAGTGGAATATCACTGGCTACAGGGGGCATATTACTGGCTACAGGGGGGATATTAAAGGCTACAGGGGGGCATATTACTGGCTACAGAGAGGGATATCACTGGCTTTCAGGGGGCATATTACTGGCTACAGAGGAGAATATTATGGCTACAGAGGGGCATTTTCATGGCTACAGAGGGGCAATATCATGGCTACAGAAGGGCATATTATGGGAGCTATGGGGGCATATTACTGGCTAAGGGGGCAGTAACCCGGCTACAGGGGCTAATAACCTGACTACAAGGAGCATATTACGGGCTACAGGGGGCGTATTACAGCCGAAAGGGGGGAGTAACCTAGCTCCAGAGGGCAGTTTAAACCCGGCTAAGAGGGGCTAATAACATGGCTAAAAGGGGAGCAGCAACCTGGCTTAAAAGGGGGCAACTACCTGGCTATAGGGGGAAAATATTTACCTTTAAGGGGGTAATTATTAACATTTGGGGCACGATAGATGGGGATTTTGTACAGAGATAGGAAATTGTAGAAAATTTCTGATAAAATTAGGAGTTAAGATGTTTGTTTTGTAAATTTTTCAGTGAAGAGTTGTGGACGGTAGAAGTCATCATGGCGTCTGGGACAGATGGAGAAGAAGAGAAAGAGAACAACACTTCAGAGGCGTCTCCTGTAAGTCACTAAATGTAACATACAAAGGCTGTAAAAATACATCCGCAGGGTTCACAATGAGATGCAAAAAATTCTGTGTGCACCCAGCCCTACTCAGAAAAACTTAAGGGCACGAGCCCCGGATGTTTTGGGACCCTAGCAACGCCCCTGGTAAGGGCAGACACCGGAGCCGCTGACCTGACCCCCTCCCCCTTGCCGGGCGCTCGGGGGGGGGGGGGGGGTGGCTCCGGGTCAGATGAAAAAAAAAAAAGTAAGAAAAAAACAAAAAACATCTACCTCCTGCTGTGCCGCCCCCTGAAGGTGCCGCCCTAGGCACCCGCCCACGGGTGCCTAGTGGCAAATAAGGCCCTGGTATTGGGAAACCAGTGGGGTGAAATGTGAACGAAAACTTAAGAGCCCAATTTTGGTGGTGGTGTTGGATTTGGAATGGATATTTTATACACTTTAGGCCCAGCAAAAGGATTAAAGTCTGCTGGCCATGTCAGGAAGGACAAAGCACAGTGGGACTACCTACAACCCCCCCCTCCTGACCTCTTGTAAATCCTGTTTCTTGAATGAACATTGGACAATACCATTATCCCATGACAGGAAGTCAGCCATCTGGGTGGCTAAACCCCCACTCTTCAGGGAAATGTGCTCTGGTCCCCCCCAGGCAATGTGACCATCCAGCAAGGAGGTTGACCTTTGGGACAAGAGGGACACCTTCTGGACAAAGTGGACTACGCAAGAATTCTTGTACACTGTATAAGAGCTATGCTGATTGGTTAAGCGAGTTCTTGGAGGTGTTCCAGGGTGAGGCTATGGATGGGCCATGTGTGTAAGTGTGTTGGATATAAAACATGGCGCACAGGTCAGCTAGGTCTCTTTTCCAGCATCCTTCCTGCCTCCCCTTTCCTATCCCCTGTCCCCTTAGATAGTGTCCCTATTTATATATATTTAAATTATCCTTTTTAATAAAAACCC
>JAODAL010051860.1:0-26402 GCA_025379985.1 Phyllomedusa bahiana | reverse complement strand
AAGGGGAAATTAAAATTCCAAAAACAGTCAAATGGTACGTGCTACATCTTAGGAAAACACACTTAGGTTATAAAAAGCCACAGAAAAAAAAATCACACCCAATCATTTACCCTGTCTTGCACCACAGCATGAGCCTTAAAACCCTGCATGACCCACAAATTAAAAAGTTCCAGAAGGCAGTATGATTTGAACCATCATTTTTACTGGAACTGGATATTGAATATCCCTGTCCTGGAACGCAGCATGAGCCCCAAACCTGCATGACCCCCAGATTTAAAAAGTGCCGGAAAAAGGAATCTTTCAACACGTTTTAGTTGAACTGGACATTAAACTATATCTGTCCTGTACCGCAGTTTTGACCATTAAACCTGTCTGATCCACAGATTAAAAGTGCTGGGAAAAGGAGTCTTTCAACCCACCATTTTAGTTGAACTGGACATTGACTTACCTGCCCTGGGCCCAGCATGACCCCCAAAAACCTGCATGACCCAGATTAAAAAGTGCCGGAAAAAAAAGGAAAGTCTCTCAACCCCCATTTGGGGTTCACTGGACATTGAATATCCCTGTCCTGGGCCACAGCATGAGCCCCAAACCTGCATGACCCCAGATTAAAAAGTGCCGGAAAAAGGAGTCTTTCAACCACCATTTTAGTTTCACTGGATATATATTGTCCCTCTCCTGGGTAGCGCTTGCCCCTCCGTATGAGTGCGGACCAATTGAGCTTCACTTGGAAATTCTGGTGGTTAATGCTCCTTTTCCACCCAGGTGCCCTTTTTCTTGGCATTCTTTTTCTCATTTTACTCAACGTGCTGGAGGAAATTGTCTCTGTACTTTGTTCTCTGTCCGTGCTCCATACTCCATGTCCTATGAATAACCTACTTTGGTCAAGTTTTCCTGTACCTCCCTTGTACAATTCAGAGGAATTTTTTTTACCCGCTATTTTGTACATGCAAGTTTTTTAGTAGTTTAATTCTAGAAAAAACATTTTTAAAATAGGATGGAATCCCACCATGTCTTTGTTTCTCTTTTTTTTAATTGTATTAAATGGGTTGTCTCAATACAGGGATTGATAGCTATGTTAAAGATCTTGCAAAAACAAGTCCTTTTTTCAATATGTGTCCATTAACAGTGTCCTACCTATTCCTGTTTCTGACAGCACCATCACCCTTGAGCCACTCTTGACAATTGTGGAAGAAACAAATGTCTGTTAGAAAAAAAACATTTTTTTTTTTAAAAGAACTGTAGTATTGCTGCATTTCAAAGCAGCATGACCCAAAAAATTATAAAATAACTTCTCAGCCACTGTTAAAAATTGTGAGGGGGAAATGCCACTTAGAAGCCACATTTTTCTGTTCCAAAGGACCATGATTATTGCTGTATCTCACAGAAAAATGACCCCAAAAAATTATAAATATGATTTCCCCGCCACTATTAAAAATTGTGAGGAGAAATCCCACTCAAAACCCCAATTTCTTTTCCCAAAGGCCAAAATTTAGCTCAAATCTCACAGCAACATGATTCAAAACTTTTGAAAATGCAAAAAATTCTTAAGATAAAATGAGTAAAGGGAATCGGTGTTGTCATGAAACCTTTGCTGTCTTTTACGTTCCTCAATAAAAACCCAGCAAAATAATGTTGGGAAAAGGAAAAAAAAATTCAGTAAGAAATTATCTTTTAAAAAAAGTTTTCAAGAGGACCATTTCTGTTTGAAAGGATTGAAGTAGACCGGAAAAATGATCGGTGACTTGGAAAAATTTGGCCCACAAAATAAGGACCCATCCCTGACCCCGAACCATGCCTAATGAAGACGAGAAATTTTTGAAACTGTGAGCCTTGTGGGTTTGACGGAGGAAAAGGGTCCGTGTCTGTCTGTGTCCGTCTCCTCCTCCGTCGCTGGGGGATGTTGTTCATAGTGTCCAAAGATCGTTCCAGAAATAAAATCCCACAATGTCATGCTGACAAGGGCATTTTCCGCATGACCATTTTGGTGGCTCTTCAAAATGGCAAGGATGGGAGAGCTTTTTTCACCTGCCTCCCCTCTCGGTGGTCAAACCCCAAGGCCGCACCCCTGTTGTCGGCCAGTGTCATTAGTTTGCGTAAAGGCATTGGTGCTGTACAATCGCGGGGGATGTGGGGGGGAATTCCAGCTGTTCCACGGTTTAAAAATGAGACGGTTGACGGGGAGGTGAGCTGCGCTGCAAGCAGCCAGGGGGAAGAAACAGGGTGCGAACGGCGGGGGAAATGCGAAATTGACTTCGGCCTTCCCCAGCAGGCGTTTTGACCCAGGTAGTCTTTTGAAATTTCTGGGCGAAAGGTTCATGCATGTGCCAGGAGGGTGTGCTCCAACCTACCGATCCTTAAGGGCGACCAGCAGATTCGCTCCGTTATCGCACACCACCTTGCCTGGCACATGGTCTTGGCACCCAGCCAAAGCGCGTTCCGGTCTCGTTGTGGAGGTCTTCACAGCTCCTGGACCTGTTTGTGGACGGTCTCTCCAAGACAGATTAATTTCAACACGCCTGGTTTCTCTGGGCACGGGGATGCCACCTGGGACTTGGGGGAAAGAACCCTGCACCTTCCCTGCGGTTTTGAAGGAGTCGTGCGTCGAGCTGAGAGCCACCGTCACCCGAGGACATCCACCCTGTCACCCAGTGAGCTGTCACAGAGATAATAAGGCGGCCTTGGCCGTGCTTACTAGTCCATGTGTCGGTGGTTGAGATGGACTTTTCCGGCCACAGATGCAGACCAAGCGCTTGAAATTTTTGATGGACCCGGGCTGGCCAGGGCTAGGGATGGCTTTTCTGGCCAATGAAATGCCTGCTCGGATCTGTATTGGGACAGACAAGGGCCATGATTGTGGCGGAACCCATCTGTGTCCACCAGACGGAAAGGCAACATTTTCCAAGGCCAAAGCATGGCAATGCCGACATTCAGGCTTTTTGGCTTGCGGGATGGTTTGGGTTAAAGTGTTTCTTCTGCTCCCAAACCTGGGAAGACAGAAGGCTGGTTGCTAGACTGGCGCTGTACGGCATTGCAGGTCGTCAAACTGGCGGATGGAGAGGGATAGGTGGGTCTCTGGATGGTGCTGGTTGGTCACGGGCGACGGTTGGGAGGCTGAAGCGGAGCTGATCCCTGAGCATGACTATGAGAGACATGGGCAGCTGACTAACGCTTGGTGGTGGCGGAGGAGGAGGAGGCGGCGGAGAAGAGGGTGTGTGCTAGTGGTTGGAGGCACGGCGTTGGTCTGGACATTTTTTGGCCAAGTGTTGCCTCCATTTCAACTATGCATTCGCTGCATGTGACTAGACATGTTGGGGTGGTGGGTAACCACCGAAGGGTCTTGCCCTTTATCTTATGCGTTTACGGCAAAAGGCGCATATGACATCGCTGGGTGAAATCAGAGGCTTGATCAAAGAAGGCCCAGACTTGATATGTCCTGGGACCTTTTTGACGGCGATAACTCGAGGAGGGGTTTGCGCTGAACGTGGCTGGCGGAATCATATCGCGGACTTCTGCGGGACGCCCTCTACCCTTTTTTGGGCGGGACACGTACTGACTCTACCCCATGGCTTCATCCTGCGTCCAGTTGAAGAAGCGTTCAGCAAGCAAATCTGCTGAAAAGACACGTTGATCGCAAGGTCGTTCATTCATATCCAGCAAACCAGGTGACTTCGTCGTCCTGACATTCTGCTTCCAGGAGCTTGCGGGACTACAAAACAAGTGGGACTGCAAGGCGTTGTCGACCGCCGGATTTTTGCCGATTGAATGGCTTACCTGTCTCCTCCTCTGATGGCATCAGATAATGGGCGTCAGAGCAGAGAATCATCCTCGTGGCCTCTTGATCTTTTCACTTGCACTTCTGACCCCACCGCATTTTGCATCTAAGAGTCTTCAGAAAATGGATTATCCACCAGTGGTGGGTACCCAAGAGTTGACATTTGGGCTTGCTTCTGTTGGAGGATGCTGATGATGCTGCTGTCGACATTTGTGGCCCGTGACTGGGAGGACGAGAGGGAGGTAAGACTGCTGATGCTAGATTGCATTAACTCACTGTAGAAACAGATTGGCGGACGCTGTTAGTTTTATTGAGATTCCCGGGCCTGACCCACGATGACAGGCCTGACGGGCTCTGCAACTGACGATCCGTTGGCTTGCGTGTATTGTCGCCTCACTGGAAGGAGCACCTTCTCTAGTACCTCTACCTCCAGGTCCTACCCCCTCTTTGCTCGGTTACCACCTGAATTCGCTCCATGTTCTGAAATATAAATAATGAGAAGGTATGGAAGAGTTTTGGAAAGTCGCTTATTAAAAGGTCGGCAAAATCACAGATATTCTTCTCAAAACCCTCAAATCAAAACAAAAATTGCTGGATTCAAATATAACTGCAAAGTAGATCTATCAACAAAGCTTGGCCTGCGGCCATAAGTGAAAAAAACATGTATCTGAATGTATTCGGATAATTAAAAGGTATTTTTGGCACCTATCAATTCACCTGTGGTGATACAAAATTGCTGTATTCAAATCTTAACTGCTTAAGCTAGATCTATCAACAAAGCTGGCCTGCGCTAAGTAAAAAAAACACATATCTGAATTGTTTTCCGGATTTTAATGGTATTTTTGGCACCTTTCAATTCACCTGTGGTGACTACAAAATTGCTGCATTACATTTAAGTGCAGGTGACTCAATGAACACAAAATGGCCTGCGCCAAAGTAAAATAAACAGGGTTATCTGTAATGTATTCGGATAAATAAGTATTTGTTCGGCACTTTCAATTCACCTGTGGGTACATACACAATTGATGGAATCAAAGTTAACTGCAAGGTGGCTGCTATCTATCACAATTCTGGACTGGGGCATAAATGTGCCAAAATATTCCACGTTTCTGTAATGTATACCGATCATTAAAAGGTATATTTTGGCACCTATCAAATTCACCTGTGGTAACTACACAATTGCTGGTTCTAAATTTAACTGCAACACGGTGGCTCTATCAACAAATCTGGACTGTGCAAAAGTTCCAAAAACACGTATCTGTAATGTATTCGGGATTATAAAAGGTATTTTTGGCACCTTTCAATTCACCTGTGGGTGGACTACTAAATTGCTGCATTTCACATTTAGGGCAAGGTGCCTCAAGGAACAAAGCTGTAGTGCGCCAAAGTCAAAAAAAACACGTATCTGTAAGGTATTCGGAGAATAAAAAGGTATTTTTTGGCACCCTATCATTCACCTGTGGTAACTACACAATTGTGGATTTCAAATTTAACTGCAAGGTGCTCTACCAAAAAATCTGGGACTGGGCAAAAGTGCAAAAACACGTATCTGTAAATGTATTCGGATAATAAATAGTTTTTTGGGCCACCTTTCAATTCACCTGGGGTGGACTACAAAATTGCTGTATTCACATTTGAGTGCCAAGGTGCCTCAATGAACAAATCTGGACTGGCAAATGTGCAAAAACAACGTTATCTGTAATGTATTGGTTATACAATGTATTTTTGGCACCTATTCAACCTGTGCTGACTACAAAATTGCTGGTTTCTAATTTAAATGCAAGGTTGGGATATATGAACAAAGGTTGGAATGGGCAAAATTGAAATGAAACACCTATCTGAAATGTATACTGATAATTACAAGTGGAGTTTTGCACCTAACAAAGAGACCTGCATTTACTAGAAAAGATGTTGTATCCTATTATTAGTTCAGGTTCTGCCAATTCCAGAAATATTTCAATAGAAAATGCTAATAATAAAGCTATGGCCAGTGCAATGTCTACACTAAGTCTTGGTGACTTTATCCAGTATTCTTTATAGGCTTGTCTGTACTCGCCCGCGGGGGGCCCCCTCCACCTCACCCCCCCGTGACTTTACAGCGGTAGTTGCTCCTTTAAAAATTCTCTACCTAACTACATAAAATCTTCTAAGCTCTAATTAAACTAAGTTGTAAGGAATCACAGCTAACCAGTAGAGTTTCTCTGTGAGAAATAGATTAATTTAGCTGGCTGTTTGGACAAATGCAGAGCGCACGTCCTTCTGCTCTGAGGGAGCTGAGAGACCACGATCATGAACATGGAAGGGCTTGTTCTATGTAAAACGGAAGGTGATGTGATTTTTCCAAACCAATCGCAACCATACACATCCCTGTAATGCGTCGTTCACACATCTCACCCTGCTCGATCTGTAAGCTGATTTGCTGGCCGCCAAAATGGACAGGAAGCGCCAAACAATGGCGCGATCTTAATAGATGATGCACAGATTTTAACCTAAATTTTCGCATGGTCTAAAAATTTTCGATCTAACATAAAAACGGTGCCGATATCAACTTTGTCGATAATAATCGCTCAACACTACTCATCACTACTCATTAGTTATCTGCACTTTTTATATTTCTTCCAGGTATCACTGGGGCTTATATTGCTTCTTACTGTGATTACTTAGATATCCAGCCATTTAACTGTAAGTGTGGCTTTGTATTTGTGTTTTTATATAAAACCCTAGAAAACACCTTTGTGCTATCACAAGGAGTTTTTGTGAAAAGACAGACTTGATTCTTCTGCATATGGAAATCTCAGCTCTCCACCATCTGTAAACATAAAAGGTAAATAGCCCACAAAGAAATACATGCTGCATATGGCTGCATTCAGTAATAAAAAAATGCATTCTTTCCATATTATTTTTACCCTAAAGTGTTTTAGAGGTTCAAAACCACATGCCAAAAAATGAATTAAAAAAGTGCTGTAATTTCTGCTATTGCTGTTTTAATTGACACATGTATCTCAGTCAGTTGATAAGATTCAAAATAATTAGTCTGAAAAATCTGAGATAAAATTTTGCTGCCTTTTGCAACAACATTAATATTTTTATTATAATATTAGTTTTATTTATATAGCACAATTCTCTACAATGCTTAACAAAGGATAGTATTAAGTTAATACACTGTAAAAATCACATGAAACTGTGGTAGAAACAAACAGGTGATTTGAAACAGTATTTCAAAGACATATTCGGTAGCAGCTTTGCATGTCCATACATGGTGATGATTGTGGATGAACACTGGCTATAAAATCTCTATGCCATGTTTTCAATAAGCGTTTGGGGGGTTTGAGACTTTTGGATGAGGAAAGTGTAACAACATTGATGAACTCCAAACAGCAACTAATTAGGGAAGAACATCAGCAGTCACAAGAAAAAAAATAATATGAAATGCGTATTAATCAAAGAAAATTACTCACAGACAGATGATTCAGCAAATGCACATAGGGCGAATGATGACAGGTGCATGGTTGATAGGGATTCACGTGCAGGTTCACTCCAGAAACGAGAAAGTAAAAGAGATAATTGTCACTAAAGCTCTATTCTTTAAAGCTGTAATTCCTTCCCTGGAACCTCTATCCCTAAAGTTAGCTCTACGGCTAGGTCAACACAGCAAACGGCAAAATGCCATCCAAAATCTGATGGCACTTTGACATTGCTGGACCATGGCAGAATCATGGTTTTTGGTGCAGATTTGCACAAAAGAGGCGGTCAGTTTTCGGATATGCCATCGACCCTGTTCATTGAACATACAGGAATCCAGCGGCAATCTGCCTATTGCCTATTTCACCAGATTTTAAAACCAATGGAAAACTTGTGATGTGTAGACCTAGTCTAAAACTTTTACCTCAAAAATGTACCTAAGCTACAACTCACCCTAATACAGCAAGCAACTCTAGAACCTGGCAACTCCTGGACAGGGCCCATAAGAAACTAAACAGGGACACAACTCTAGTATACTCAAAACTACAAACCACTAGAAAAACAAACAGAACTAAGACAAAAATCAACGCGATACTACAGCCTGACAAGCGTTAACAAGACGTTAGACTTCAAGAAACAACAATCCAACATATCAAGACTGGACAGGACCAGTGAGTCTATACTCTGCAACCAAACTGAAATTTTCAGCTGAGCTTTACAGGGACCGTAAGTTTAGCATTTGAGTGACAGAGATACTTTGGTCACTTTTGAATGTGGAATCTAAGTGGTTAAATGGAAGAGACCGGAGTGATCTCTGATCCTGACCACTGACAGAGGGTGATAATGGGGTGTTCCGACATTAACAAATGCTCATTATTCCATAACGGCATAATGAAAAATAAAAGGAAAGAAGAAAAGTTACCTAGTACACCCTCCCATTCCATTGCTGTGACCATCCCGGTGATCCTGGTAGATGACTTTCCAATTCATTGATCACTTGATCACTGCAGCCAATTACAGGCTGCAGAGGTCTGTGTGGTATATCCAGCACATGACTGCTGTGCCTGTGATTGGTTGCAGCACCATGTGAAGAATGAACAAGATAGTCATATCATGCCCTGATAGACTAATGAGCATGTGTTAGTGTCGGAGCTCCCCTTTAACAGCTGCCATATATGAAGTAACCTCATCTCCTGAGAGAGGTTCATACTCCCTGCTTCAACATATTGAAAGATGTGCTTCAAATTGCAGGAATGAGTTAAATTGATTGTTTAAGATTATAAAATAATGGCCTCTCTCTTTAAATAGCAGTACCACACTTGTCCATACCTGTGGTTTGTGTGTTTGTTACTCTGTATAGACCTAGTCACTTCACAGGAATTGGGCTGCAATACTATACACAATTCATAGATAGCACCACACCAATCATGCAATTGTCTGAATAATTGAATAAGAAAACACTTTATAGCTTTTAAACCTGCATGTATTGAAATTAAAAATGAAAGTCTGTCTTTTCATGAATGAAGGAAAATGGCCCTATCTTCCACTGGTTAAGTATTTAGTAGCATCAAGATATTTTAATAGTATTTTTTTTCTTTTCTGGCTGTTTTATGTTTTGATATCTGATGCCTTTGCTTTTTAACATTCACATAATAATACAACAGCAAGCAAATAGTTCTAATACCTATTTTGCATATTATTTGCATAGGGAATACATTGTTAGCAGTCCCCTTTCAGCCCAGATTGTTTTGTGAAAAATAGACAAGACCATTCGGTCTGCTCCTGGCTTTCATCTATTCTCTAACTGCACACTATTCCTATCTGCTGAATTCCAAGTATCCAAAGCTTTGCCAGAATGTGCCTTATGCTGCTGAAGGCCTTGCTAGGTAAGGGCTTGTTTGCATTGTCATCAGGTCTCACAGAAATGGATAAAAGACTCCTAAACACAAACACCTTAAAAGTAGCTATTCTTGTATTGTTGTATCATGTTAAGCTTTTCATTTCATTTGTTGTACATTTTGCATGAGATTTTCTAAGAGCAAGAAAAAACAGATCAAGAAAAATGTAACTCTCCAGTCATTATAGCTATAAATTCAGTAGTATTTATGTGGAACATGCAATTTAGATAACTATTAAAATCCATTGACTTGTATCTGTAGATGACATATCAGAGTGTACATGATGATGCTCATGGATATGTACAGATGTAGGAAAGTTTAACTTGACAGTGAATATACTATGATGTGTAATAAGTCATCTCAACTTTTTCAATGCTTTTAAATGGCTTTTGTTGTGATCTAGGATCAGACAACAAAATACAGATATCACTGCCAAATAAGCTTTGTTATACATGTAGTTTTGGCAGCAAGGGGGGCTAAGTGATTAGTCCTCTTCAGGGCCGTTCCTAGGTGCAGGCGAGGTGGGCGATCGCCCGGGGCGGGCATCCACCTTGCCCACACGGTGATCGATGGCTCTTTTTGCGTGTCTTTAAAACGGCCGCTCATAGTCAGTCAGCAGCTGCTCCTACAGGGAGGAGGCAGGACAAATTGTTACCCTCCTGCCTTCTCCCTTGTATGTACAGTGCTCAGTGAGTGCTGTACATACACAGCAGCATTGCAGGGGGCGTGACGCATGGCTTTCCTCACACCCCCTGCGATGCTGGGTCTCGGCTCCCGTTCTTCCGCGGAGAGGGAACATGAAGAGTTGAGTACGTTTTCTTTATTTTCATTAGCTACAGGGAGCTACTTACTGGCTACAGGGGACAATGTACTGGCTACAGGGGGCAAGGTACTGGCTACTGGGGCTAGTTACTGGCTTCAGGGGGCTACTACCTGGCTACAAGAGCAATTTACTTGCTACAGGGGGCTACTTATTGGCTACAGGGGACTACTTATTGGCTACAGGGGGCAATTTACTGGCTACAGGGGCCCACATACTGGCTACAGGGGGATACTTATTGGCTACAGGGGGCAACTCATTGGCAGCAGGGGACTACCTGGCTACAGGGGCAATTTACTGGCTACAAGACGCAACTACCTAGCTACAGGGGGCAACTACCTGGCTACAGGGGGCAACAAAGGCAATTTACTGGCTACAAAGGGCTAATTACTGGCCACAAGGGGCAATTTACTGGCTACATGGGGATACTTACTGGATACAGAGGGGGAATTACCTGGCTAAAGAGGGCTACCTACTGGCTACAGGGGAAATTTACTGGCTATAGGGTGCAATTTACTGGCTACAGGTTGCAACTACCTGGCTACAGGGGGCTACTTACTGGCTACAGGGGGCAACTTACTGGCTATAGGGGGATACTTACTGGCTACAGGGGGCAAATATCTGGTTACAGGGGTTAACTATCTGGATACAGTGGCAATTTACTGGCCACAAGGCACAACTACCTGGCTACAGGGGGCAACTACCTGGCTTCAGGGGCTACTTACTGGCTTCAGGGGCTACTTACTGGCTACATGGGAAATTTACTGGCTTGCAGGAGGCTGCTTACTGGCTACAGGGGGCAACTTACAGGCTACAGCGGACTACTTACTGGCTACAAGGGGCAATTTAGTTGCTACAGGGGGCAACTTACTGGCTACAGGGGGCTACTTACTGGCTACAAAGGCAATTTACTGGCTACAGGGGGCTAATTAATGACTAATGGGCGTAATTTACTGGCTACAGGGGGCAACTACCTGGCTACAGGGGGCTACTTACTGGCTACAGGGGCTACTTACTGGCTACAGGGGACTACTTGCTGGCTACAGGGACTACTACCTATCAGGGCTACATACTGGCTACAGGGGACTGCCAACTGCCTACAGGGGCTACTTACTGGCTACAGAGGCAACTTACTGGCTACAGGGGGCAACTTACTGGCTACAGGGGCAATTTACAGGCTTCAGAGGGCTAGTCACTGGCCTCAGGGGGAACTACTTGGCTACAGGGGGCAATTTTCTGGCTACAAGGACAACTTATTGGCTATAGGGGCTACTACCTAGCTTCAGGGGGCAACTTACTGGCTACAGGGGCAACTTACTGGCTACTGGGGCTACTACCTGGCTACAAGGGGCAATTTACTGGCTACATTGGTTGTAGTATAATGGCTTATATTCAGTAATGGTATAGTGTATTATTCCGTCACCATGTGGCGGTGTTAGTTGGTAAGGGTGTTGTGGTATTATACAGTCCCTATGTGGTGGTGATATGTGGTCATGGTCTGGCAGTATTATTCAGTCACTATGTGTTGGAGATATGTGGTCATGGTGTGGCGGTATTTAAGCACTATGTGGTGGTGATATGTGGTCATGGTGTGGCAGTATTATTCGGTTACTATGTGCTGGTGATATGCGGTCTAATAGGACATTGGTAATATTAACCTTGGGACTCTGTTTCTGTGTAGCAGTGTTATTTGGCAACTGTATGACTATTATTTAGTAGTTTTATATATGTATTACATTGTGTTAAAGCTTTTTGTATATTTTGGCTTTGGTTGATGATGATGCACTTTGTCGCATTATGTTACGGGTGAGGGGGGGGGAGGGAGAAATTTCTTTACCTTGCCCTGAGTGCAATTTAGCCTAGGAACGTCCCTGGTCCTCTTATCTGATATTCTACAGCACTGGAGTCTCCGTTGTAACTTTGACCAAAGTCATCATCAGCAGGAGTTTTTACTTTGATTGCAGTTTTACTCTGACAGTCCAAAAACCATAATGATATGTTAATTGATTTCTCATTAAATTGGTATTAGTTCTTGTATATGTCTAAGACAAAGAAATTATCATCTCCATTAGGAAATGGGACTGCTTAATCCCTTCCCGCTGCAGCACTTTAATTTTTTTTCACCACTTACCAAGAGCCATAATATTTTTATTTTTCCATAGCCAAAGGAAAGCTACCTTATTGGTGAAATGAATTGTAATTGTAATATTATCATTTGATCTTTCATACAATATACTTAAAAATATATAAGTATTTACTCAGCTAGAGGATTAAAATATGCAATTACTTAGTTACTTGTATGCTACACTAAAATACTAATACAGGGCAGTGTGGCATACTTTTACCATTCTTCTTTTAAACTGAATTGCACCCCACAATCGCTATGCATGGTGAGTGGCAGTTATGGAATGACAGAGAAGGCCCCCTGTTTAATTGCATGTATACTTCAATCACTAGTAAATGTGAAATATAAGTGGTTAAATGGAAGAGATCTGAGTTATTTCCCAGCCAAGCCACTGATCGAGGATGTAAACGGTAGCTAACAGCCAGCACCTGCAGTGAATGGGGTGGCCTCATCTCCTGATCTAGCTCCATAACCCATACCCTAATATCTTAACAGGTGTGTGTCAAATAGCAGAAATGAGTTAAAGAGATTTTTCAAGATTATAAAATAATGGCTTTGTTCTTTAAAAAGCAGTCCCATACCTGAGGTCTGAGTGTGTTATTGCTCTACAGGTCCATCTACTTCAATGGAGCTGGGCTGAACTGCTACACACAACCCATAGGCAGGTGCAGTCCTATTTATGTAAGTATGCAACCATGTCTCACTAGTCTTGGCCAACTTTTTAAATATGTGGGTGCTATCAAAGCAACTGAAAAAACAATAGTATTGTAGGTATATTATATTGAGGAAAACCTGATTGGGAGGCAGACCAAGAAGAAAGTCTGTGTGGTGCACCTTTACTTAATGCTTGTACTGCCAACATCCATACAACCAAGTAATCTGTAGCCATTCTGTTTCTTGTGCTGTTATGGATGTTCAGTATAAACAGCATCTTGGAAACTAGCATTGGTGACCCGTGAAAAAATAAATGGCTTTGGTATCTTAAATGACCCTAATTACAAACATTTCACTTTAATATATCTTTAACCAGTTTCTGAATGGCAATCTTCCCCTCTTTCCTGACCAGACACATTTTCCATTCCCATAGTATATGCCGGTTTGAATGCGCTAATGCCGTCTCACACTTGGTTATTTTACACATTTGTTCACCATTGTAATATGTTTTGTAATTGTGTCACTTTTCAGTCACAAATGGTCATATAAGTATAGCTAAAAGTTGCGGTTTGGGCTGTTAGTATTAATTTTGTGTATGTTTTGTTTTTTATTACTTTATTTTTCATATTGTGCCCCCCATAATTTCAGAAAAAAGACCTTTGGGGAGCATTTTTTGTATACAGTGCTCGTTGAGTGTTGTATATACAGTGATTGAGAAGACAAGGATAGTAACAAACCGTCTCTGCATTTTGAGGGGAGAGCCAGATAACATTCCGTCCAAGCAGCTTTACAATTAGTGTACAGCTGTGATCTCTGCATGGATGTATAAAACGTCAATGTAGAGTTAGATGTAGACTACTTGGAGGTTTATAGTCAATGCGTGGTTGGTATCTAGTTAAAAATAAATAAAAAAGTAATCATGCACTAAACATGCTTTATTGGTGACCATGATATGTTAAACTCTGCCTGTAAAGGGGTGTTATCTGCACTTTGATGGCATATCGATAGGATATCCATCAAAGTGTAATAGGCTCAGTTCCATGGGAGTTCCAAGTACACTTTGATGGTATAGCCTATCAATATCCTATCAATGTGTTAAATTGGCAAGTCTTTTAACCCCTTAACGATCGCCCGCCAACGCTTTGATTGCCACGGTTCATGACCACAGCGTAATCAAAGGGCTTTCCCATGCTCTGTTGGGTGATCTGGACTCCGGTGACCTGACAAAGCCCAGGGAATGGTTGCACAGTAAGCCCTGGGGATCTAGAGTAGCCCAAGAGCTGTCTGTGTAACAAGCCAGCGATCAGGGCACACAGATTACTGCCTGTGTCAAACTGACACAGATTATAATGTATTAGCATATATGAATATGCTTACACATTACTAAATGTAAAAACAAAAAAGTAAAACAATTGTCCCTTCATGGCATTTAAAAGAAAAGTAAAAAACATAAAGAAGTGTAGATTAAGGCAATGTTCACACGGCTTATTGCCGGCATAATTGCGGGGACAGATTTCGCCCCGCAATTATGCCGGCAGCCGTACAGTGGGGCGGGGCGGGTAGGAGAGATGTAATCCACAGTTCTCTATGAGAACTGTGGATTACCATAGTTACTGGGACGGATTGGAGCTGTACTGCAGCGCAAATACGGCGCGCAGTACGGCTCTAATCCACGCCCAAATAAGCCGTGTGAACCAGGCCAAAAATAAAATAAATAATAAAATAAAAAGAATTATTTAATAAAAAATAAGTGTGTATACATTACACACACAAAAAAACTCATTTTAAGTATCTACACAACCGTAATAACCTGTAGAATTAATCTAACAAGTTATTAAGCGTGAATTGTAAATGATGTAAAAAAAATTTAAAGAATTCTGCAATACTTTCTAAGTGAACTTAAACTATTCCCCCAAAAAGTACAGCTTTTCCCGAATAAAACAAATGAGTCATTGAAAAAATAAAAAAGTTACAACTGCTTAAACGCAAGGAGGCAAAAACTAAAAAAAATGTGCTTGTCATTAACTACTTTTCAGGTATTATTATTATTATTATTATTATTATTATTATTATTTTTGGGGCCCTAAATATTCTGAATCCACAGTGTCCTGCTGTGGCACCTCAGTGATTATCTGTAATCTGTATGGAAACCTAAAAGTAAATGTTTAATTACTATGCAATATCACCAACATAGAACATAAGGAGAACATAAAATATGACATGGTTGGCACTGTAATGAGCCGAGGTAGTGGATCCACTGGGCCGCCGCAAGTGGTGGTACAGGCCACACCAGGGAGCGGAGTCTAAGTGGGTCCCGGTTTTCACCAGAGCCCGCCAGGTCGCTACCTCTGATGTGACTTGCTTGCGGAGACGGCCGAGGTGCAAGGAGGTACAGAATCGGGAGACGGAATCGTAGTCGGAGTAAGGCCAGAGGATCGGGGCAGGCAGCGAAGGTTCGAGGTCAGTGGACGAGAGCAGACAGGACTGGTACACAGGAACGGCAGACAGGAGTAGAATAAGGCTTCCTCGCATAGGTAAAGGGCGCTATGGATTCGGCGAGGAAGTTCTGGGGGAGGAGCCTTTACATAGGGTCAGCGGCCAGCAAAACCAATTACCGGCACGCCGTCCCTTTAAATTTGAAATAGCCGGCGCGCGCGTGCCCTAAGGAGCGGGGCCGCGTGCACCGGCCGGCAGACAGGCATGGGGAAGCAGGAGGGAGGACTGGTAAGTGAGTGCGCCCCGAGGTAGCGAGCTTGCCCGCGGTCCGTATGCCGAGGGCGCAGGCGAGGGCGCTGGGGGACGAGTGCGCCCGCAGCCCAAACCGCGGGCTGCGGCACTTCTCATGACAGTACCCCCTCACCCTGGAGAAATCTCTGGAGCAACCCTCGGTCCATGATGTTGTCCTCCGGCTCCCAAGATCTTTCTTCCGGCCCAAACCCCTTCCAATCAATAAGGAAATAACGCTTCCCTCTTCATAGCCAAGATTTCCTTAACGGAAAAAAACATCAGAGGTATCAGCCACTAGAGTAGGAGGAGACACCTTACGAGAAAATCTATTCAAGACAACTGGCTTGAGCAGAGATACGTGAAAGGAGTTCGAGATCCGCATTGTGGGGGGTAGCCGGAGCTTGTAGGACACCGGGTTGATCCTTCTGAGCAGGGCTGTGGAGTCGGAGTCGTGGAGTCGGAGTCGGTGCCTATTTTGCAGGAGTCGGAGTCATCAAAAAATGGACCGACTCCCAAAATATATAATTAGTTGGTCCAGTTAGTTTGATGCAATGCAAAGAGCAAGAGGAATTAGGTCCGGCCAGTGCTACTGCTCCCATATCTTCAGCCTTATAACATGAGGAGTGTAATTGATGACATGGAGCAGGCAAACCGCTGCCCCAGGGGAAAAGATTCCGCTCCCATGGCAAACAGATTTCAGCTAAATTTTTCAACTGTTCTCAAAGAAGTGGAAGAGGTCAACCATTCATCAAAACTGACTGTGGCTGAGGCATTTCCTTTATACTCTGACATTGTTAGAGATGTTGCCTCTGGGGTCACCGCTTTGCCCCATCCCAAGTTAGTGTAGAGAGGCCGTTCTCTAGCCTGGAAATAATGAGATCAGATGTGAGGTCATGTATGCAGGATCTGATGGAGGCAATACTATTTCTCAGAACAAATTCAGAGACTTCACAAATGTTCCTGCAGTGTTTTGCATATTTAAAATTTGTTTGTGTCCTAAAGTCATGTCCAATAAATATATTTTACACTGACAAGCAAAATGGTAACAATGTTTTGAACTTGTGACTTTCAGGCTCCATATCTCACCCTCCACTACAGCTTTGTACATGAGACTACTGTAATTTTATATACAGTCATCTTACCTATCTTATACATAAATCTGACCTGCAAGTATTTAGCATCTGCTAGTACTGAAGATTCTTTCCTGTAACTGCATTGTTACTGTTTTGCTCCTAAAAATCAAAGTGTTAATTTTTATTATTTTGTTAGTATTTGCGAAATCACCTTTGGCTTTCAATACTGCTGAATCCTTCTGGCCTCTGAATCAGATTCAAGTACATCTTGACCAAAATCTGATCCCAGGTCTCTCTACACAGTCCTAATGTTGGTGCAGATTGGACTTGGGTACAAATACAGCTTTGTTTTCAACTCTATCCACAAGTGTTCAAAAGATCAAAAACATTGTTACTCTTTTGCTTGTCGGGTGTCTTTTCTTCCCTAAATAGTTGATTATTGTATCAAAAGGTGAAAAAACACCCAGATGTTTACCAATTTACTACTGTAAAGTTATCATTTAAACATGCGGCATGTATGAGGGAGTCAGGAGTCAGAAGTCGGAGTCAGGAGTCGGAGTCGGGAGTCGGAGGTTTGGGAAATTGAGTAGTGATGAGCGATTACGTTGACTATCGTCGTTGGGTCGATAGTCGATATTGGCAATTATCAATAAGATATCCGATAGTCGAAAATTAGTTTTAACGCGATGACCATTAAGACTATGGGAGAGGAACAACACCTTCATTCTTACACCCAAACGGGGAAGGAGAATCGGGAATTAACATCCAAAACCCAGCAAACTGTATACATGCTAAATCTTAGGCAAGACAATTGGGTTTAAAAAAAAATCACAGACCATTCACTATCCTGTCTTGCACCATTGCATGCCCCAAAAACCCTGCATGACCCAAAATTAAAAAGTGCCAGAAGGCAGTATGATTTGAACCACATTTTACTTGAACTGGACATTGAATATCCCTGTTTGGAAACGCAGAAATGAGCCCAAACTTGCATGACCCCAGATTAAAAAGTGCCAGAAAAAGGAGTCTTTCAACCACCATTTTATTTTGAACTGGACATTAACTATAACTGTCCTGTACGCAGTATGCCCATTAAACCTGTCTGACCCACAATTAAAAAGTACTGGGAAAAGGAGTCTTTCAACCACCATTTTAGTTGAACTGGACACTGACTATACCTGTTCTGTACCACAGTATGACCATTAAACCTGTCTGACCCACAGATTAAAAAGTGCAAAAAAAAGGAGTCTTTGAACCACCATTTTAGTTGAACTGGAAATTGACTATAACTTTACTGGACCGCAGTATGACCATTAACCTGTCTGACCCCCAGATTAAAAAGTGCCGGGAAAAGGAGTCTTTGAAACACCATTTAGTTGAATGGACATTAACTATATCTGTCCTGTACGGGCAGTATGACCATAAACCTGTTGACCCCAGATTAAAAAGTGTGGAAAAGGAGACTTTCAACTAGCATTTTATTTTCACTGGACATTGAATATACCTGTCCTGGGCCACAGCATGAGCCCCAAACCTGCATGACCCCCACATTTAAAAGTGCCGGAAAAAGGAGTCTTTCAAACACCATTTTAGTTTCACTGGACATAGACTATCCCTGTCCTGGGCCACAGCATGACCCCTAAACCTGTTTGACCCACAGATCACAAAGTGGCCCTATGCTATTTTGTATAGTGACTCTCATTTAGTATATTTTTTGGTAACTGACATTTGTTTTACAGAATTTATTTAGGGGAAATTTTATTTTTAGTTTTAAAATTATTACCCTTTTGCTTTTTTTTCAAGTTTTGAAAATACAACATACACCCCTCCCTGCAGTTTTTAAAGGTATTTTTACAAGTGTAGATGTGTTAATTCATCCGCAACACCCCATTTAAATAATACAAATGTCCTAATCATCCCCAAAACACTTTTAGTTGAGAAGACTTTGCCCTTCTGGCTTTGAGACTGATTCAGCCATCAATTCAATGGTTTCATTTTCCTCCCAAAACCTTCTTCGTGATTAGGGACAGGGTCCCCTGGAGATCAAATTTATGAGACCCCATAGTGACTCCAGCCCCCGAAAATTTTAAGCCCCAAATTGTGCAATTTGTGCCCCGCTCTAGACCCCTTTTTGACACTACTTAACCTCACAGAAATTACTTTTTCAAAATCTGATTTTTTAAGAAATTTTTAGCTCTCCTGATTGCACCTAACTGTGAGAGCCTGTGCTGCCGTCATCAATCTGTTATCTCGGAGGTCCAGCTGCCAGACTTTCAGTGGGTGCGGGGGAGAGACCCGGTTACGCGTCTGTCATCATTAACACGCAGGGTTTAGCAGCCAGGGCCGAGTTACAGTGGGTGCGGTGAGAGCCAGGCTGGCGTCTGTCATTATTAACACGGTAAAAATGCCCTTATGACGCAGCAACGAAAACAGTCGTGCTGAAACAGAGTGCGGAAGCGGGAAATGTGAGGTAAGACCTCCAGCCTTCCTCAGTTTCACAGTCAAGACCTGGGTAGCGCTTCCCCTCCGTATGAGTGCAGACCAATTGAGCTTCACTTGGAAATACTGGTGGTTACGCTCTGTTACACCCAGGTGCCCTTTTTCTTGGCATTCTTTTCTCATTTTTACTCAACGTGGCTGGAGGAAATTGTCTCTGACTTTGTTCTCTGTCCGTTTCTCCATACTCCATGTCTCTGATAACCTACATCTGGTCAAATTTTCTGTACCTCCCTTGTACAATTCAGAGGAATTTTTTTTTACTAGCTATTTTGTACATGCAAGTTTTTTAGTAGTTTAATTCTAGAAAACACATTTTTAAAATAGGATGGACTCCCACCATGTCTTTGTTTCTCTTTTTTAATTGTATTAAATGGGTTGTCTCAATACGGGATTGATAGCTATGTTAAAGAACTTGCAAAAACAAGTCATTTTGCAATTATGTGTCCATTAACAGTGTCCTACCTATTCCTGTTTCTGACAGAACCATCACCCTTGAGCCACTCTTGACAATTGTGAAGAACAAATGTCTGTTAGAAACAACATTTTTTTATAATAGGACCTGTAGTATAGCTGCATGTCACAGCAAATGCCCCCAAAAATTCAAAACATGACCCATGAGCCACTTTTGACATTTTTGAAGAAACAAATGTCTTTAGAAAAAAACATTTTTTTTATAATAGGACCTTTTAGTATAACTGCATGTCACAGAAAATCCCCCCCAAATTCAAAACATGACCCTTGAGCCACTTTTGACAATTGTGAAGAACAAATGTCTGTTAGAAACAATTTTTTTTAGAATAGGACCTCTAGTATTGCTGCATTTCAAAGCAAAAAACTCACAGACATAAATCTAATTTTGCCTATTTGGGTTAAATTTGTAGCAAAAATTCACAGTGAAGAAAAAAACCCAATTAAAAAATAACTTTTACTTGATATCCCTTTAAAAAAGAGTGCCCTCCAAAATGGAGGCCCCACAGCAACAAACCCCAAAAAATTTGTCTCTAGAGAGGAAGAAATGCTGGTTCCTCTAAATCTAAATATCCAATATAGTGGTGCTGACCCAAAGGGTGAAAATTGCCCCCCTCGGCGGAGTAGTCGACCCAATAGGAGCGGCCCCACCTATTGAGAGCGCACCCTAGGTCAGCCCCCTTAAAACAGTTCCTAAAAGGATACCAGCAGAGCTCCCATAGGGTGCTATAGACACTCTAGGAGAAACAATTCTATCCACATAAAATCATTCTTTTAGTCACATGTACAAAACAAGAAAAAAAAAAAAAAGTTCTGTTGTATCATGATTCGAAACCTATGTGATTTGTTCAAGACCCACAAACAAAAACAACGTTCGGTTTGTTTTCAATTCAAAAACCCGTGTGATTTGTTCAAGACCCGACGCGTTTCCCCAAAGATTCTATAGGGTTATCAGGGGTAACAAGAGAATCATTTAGCCAACAAGACTAAAATCACAGCATACATAGACTAATAGATAAAGTACTTACAATTTGATATCCTTAATGGGGGAAAATGCCGTCAAGATAATCCAATAAGATACAGATTGATGATGTGTCTGATGCCTCAAGTGTGGACG
Source organism: Phyllomedusa bahiana (assembly GCA_025379985.1). Classification (NCBI taxonomy): domain Eukaryota; kingdom Metazoa; phylum Chordata; class Amphibia; order Anura; family Hylidae; genus Phyllomedusa; species Phyllomedusa bahiana. The sequence continues at coordinate 5,784 of JAODAL010051860.1, read as the reverse complement.
ATATGCCATGCAATCCATGCCCCATGGAGATCTTTAAAGTGGACACCACCGGAAGTGATCACACAACACACAAACTCACTTCCCGGCACCTCCCCCCCCCCCCCCCACGGAGACCAATTCAGGCCCGCAAAAAGAGTAGAGATCTCTCAATTCCCAGATATTTCACATGGGAAGAGCAGGTCGCCCCTTTTGGTGGGTAAGTGAGGCGTTACCGCCACTAAACACCACATAACATCGTGCAGAGGTGCGACAGATGTACATGTGCAGACACCGTTCAGAGCAAAACGCTACTCGCGGTGCAACATCCCAGCGCCAATACAAACATAATTTAAAAGCGAACATTATGCATACTTTTGCTGTATAAAAATCATCCAATCTATTTCATATGAGTGTATAGATAAAGAGGGAAGCATGAAGCATCGCCACCTGAGGATCATTTAAACAGATAATAAAAGATCAAATAGATGTGTTGGTGGACAATCCTGTCCCCATAAAACCCAAACACTGGCACGATCACCAAAAATGAACTTCATACCTTTAGGATATTATATTTTATTTTTAGAAAATACAGTTAAAACACCTTTTTCATAAACAATAGATATACGGCTATCCCCAGTACATAATTGTAAAATATACTGTAGTGAACTCATTTGGATGTAAAAAAGTAATGAATAATGTTACAAGAAGCAGCCAAAAAAAAGTGAAATCATTCAGGCCGCTCGGTTGCATAGTTTTGAGCCTATAGTTTCCCTTTTAGTCTCCTTACAGAGGAGGATTTTATCTATGTCCCCCTTTTCTAGAGGAAGTTGGATTTTTTCAATACAAACAAAAGAAAGACAAGTTTTAATCACCCTTGTGGTACTCCCACACATGACGGGCCAATGGGGTGTCTCTGCGATGTCTCACATCCCCCAAATGTTCACCTATCCTAGTTTTGATGTATCTAGTTGTTTTTTCCTACATACTGTTTTTTACATTGACAGGTGCAGAGATAGACTACCCCTTTAGAGTAACAATTGAAGAATTTTTCGGATCTTGAAGATTTGTCCTTGACCTGACACACAAATTCCTTGGTTTTTTGCCAATAGGGGGATGATACACACTTTCCACAATTGTACATACCAATACGTCTGCGATCTAACCAAGACTGGGTTTGGGTGGAGGGTGTAGTGACTATGTATTAATCTAAACTTGCAGGACCTCCCTCTCCGAAAATGTCACAGAGGGTCTAAATGGAACAACTCCTTCCAAGTCCTTGTCAGCTCGTAATATATCCCAGTATTTCCTCAAGATCTTATATACTTCATCACTGGGGCCGCCCCTATTGGGCCGACTACTCCGCCGAGGGGGGCAATTTTCACCCTTTGGGTCAGCACCACTATATTGGATATTTAGATTTAGAGGAACCAGCATTTCTTCCTCTCTAGGAGAACAAATTTTGGTGTTTGTTGCTGTGGGCCCTCCATTTTGGAGGGCACTCTTTTAAGGCATATCAAGTAAAAGTTATTTTTTAATTGGGTTTTTTTCTTCACTGTGAATTTTTGCATTTCAAAGCAGCATGACCCAAAAAATTATAAAAATGACTTCTCAGCCACTGTTAAAAATTGTGAGCGAGAAATGCCCCTTAGAAACCACATTTCTGTTCCAAAGGACCATGATTATTGCTGTATCTCACAGCAACATGACCCCAAAAAATTATAAATATTACTTCTCAGCCACAATTAAAAATAGTGATGGAGAAATGCCCTTTTGAAGCCACATTTCTGTTCCAAAGGACCCTAATTATAGCTGTATCTCACAGCAACATAAACCTCAAAACCATTGACAATGTGAAAACTTCTAAAGAAAAAAGGGAAAAATGGAATACGGGTTGTCATAAAAACCTTGCTGTTTTTACAGTCTCCCCACAAAAAACCAGCAAAATGAATGTTGGAAAAAGAGAATAAAATTGCAGTAAGAAATGATCATTTTAAAAAAAAAGTTTTCAAGAGGGCCCTTTTGTTTGAAGGGAAGGGGAAGTAGACCCCCCAATAACGGGACCTCGGCAATTTTGGGGCCCCAAATCTCAGAGATCCATCTGATTATCTGAGGAAAATCAAACGATCCAAAATTATCTGTGGGAAAACCGGATGCGTTTGTCTGTAATGACTCCCCGTTGCTGAGGTCCGAAAATTGACGGGCTGCTGGGCAGGACAAACCTCAGGCGTGGGGATCGAGCTCGGACCATTGCTTTTTGGTACCCAGAAAATAAAATTGGGGGGCCGGAAACCCTCCAAAACTTCGGTTTGGGACCAGATGTCGTGCACATATTTAACTTTTCTGTGTGTTGGATTGGCCCTGCTTGCATGGTTTGGGGAGGTGGTAAATAAAGAAGCCAGAGGTCACCCTTGGCTTCGCCCCCTTGCCTGCTGCTGCCGGTCGGCTATTGGCCTTACGTGTAACGCGCTGACTTGTTCCACCGGACATTTGGGAAACGTAAAAGAGACGAAAGATTTCCCCAGTTGATCAATCAGCAAGGTCCCTTTTTCTGCATTTTACTTTATTTGGGGGGGTGGAAGGAAAAGGCTGATTTTTGTTTGTCCCCGGGGGTCCGGGAAATTTTGGCCAAACCCAGTAACTGTTGTTCATTTGATCCCCCTTAATGCAAGGAATATGTTGGAGGAAAAAGGAGCATCCAAGCACTCATTTGAGAGAGGGAACCTTGTTTTCCCCAAAGGGCCTCGGGGTTGGGGGGCATTACAAACGGGTTCTTCGTAAATTTTCCCCTCTGCCTAAATTCGTCCCAAAACCCCTTTTCCCCCAAACCCCCGGGGACGTCTTAACGGGGGTTCTAAATTCCTCCCCTCCTCCCCCTCCTCCCTCCTCACCCCTACCGTGCCCCCGGCACGCTTCAACACACCCCTTACTTGCCGGGAGATGGTGCACCCTAAAGGGCTGATGCGCCCCCTTTGGGCACAGTTTTTGGACCCCAAACCCACTCCCTTTTTTAAAGGACCGATAAAAATTGGAAACGGGGGGCCTTGGGGAAATTTGACGGAAAAGAAAGGCTCCGGGTCCGCGGCCATGGGGGGAAACCTGTTTTTTTTCGAGGGGTCCAACGAACTTTCCCAAAGGAGCAAAAGATAAAACCAAAAGCCCCATGCTGACAAGGGCATTGTTGAAATGCCCAATTTTGGTGGCTTTTTCAAAACTGGCAAGGATGGTCCCAATAGTCTTTCACCTCCCTTTCCAAATTGGGGGGTCAACACCACGGGTCCGAAAACACTGTTTGTCGGAAATGTTTCACTTCTTTCTGCGAAATGGCATTGCGCTACTGCCACAATCGCGGGAGAATGTGGAGGGGGGGAATTAAAAAAAATTTTTCCCCACGTAAACCAATGAGACAGTTGACGGGAGGCCGAGCTAAACCTGCTGCAGAAGGCTTTTTCCAATTTGCAAGGGAAGCAGGGGGGGAAAAAGGGGAAAGTGGGGAACTTAGACTTCGACCTTAGCTAACAGGCAGTCAAAAACCCGGGTTTTAGCTTTTTAAAAATTTTTGGGATGAAAAGGTTCAGACATTTTTGCCAGGAAAGGGGATGGTCCCCCAAATTTACCGATAAAAAGGGGCGGCCAGAAAGATTCCCCCGGTTATCGCACCCCACCTTCCCCTGGCAAAAGGGTTCTTGCACCCCAGCCGGCCGGTCTCGTTGCGGAGAGCCGCCCACAGCTCCTGCCCGTGTGGGAGGTCCCCAAGACAGATTAATTTCAACAGGGCCTGGTTTCTCGGGCCGTGATTCCCCAGAGGACCTTTGGGGGAAAGAAACCCAACCCCCTGGGTTTTAAGGCGTGGCCGACCCTGGACCCACCGCCCCCCCCGAAGACCCCCCCCACTCCCCCCAGTGAGTGTCACAGAATATAGGGGCCCTTGGCCGTGTTTTCTAGCCTGTTCGGTGGTGAGATGGACTTTTCCTGCCACAGATGCAGAAACCGTTGAAATTTAGAAAAAATTGGCGGGCCGGGCAGGGACGGTTTTTTTCTGGCAAAAAAATTTAACCACTGGGAATTGGTATTGGGGGAAATCAAGGCCATGATGTGGCGGAACCCTCTGTGTCCACCAGACGGAAAGGCAACTTTCCAAGGGAAAAGCCTGGCAATCCGACATTCGGCTTTTTGGCTTTGGGGTGGGTTTTGGGTTAAAGTGTTTTTTGCCCCCAAATGGAAGAAAGGTGGGTGCTTGACTGGCCGTGTACGGCGTGCGGTCTCAAACGGGGGGAAAGGAGAAGGGTGGATGGGGCTTGGTGGGGCTGGGGCACGGGGGAGGTGGAGGCTGAAACGGAGGTGATCCTGATTGAACTGAGAGCAGGGCAGCGAGAAGCTTGGTGGGGCGGAAGAGGGGGAGCCGGAGGGCAAGGGTGTACAGGGTTTGGGGCCCGGCGTCGGTTTTGGCCCTTTTTTGGCCCCAAGTGTTCCTCCATTTTAATCATGCGTTCGCTGCATTGAAGAAAATTTTTGGTGGTGGTTAAACACCCAAGGGCTTCCTCTACTTATGCGTTTACGGCAAAGGCGGCAAATGACACGCTGGGGGAATCAGAGGCTTGCTCAAGAAGGCCCCGGCTTGAGAGGTCCGGACCCTTTTTTACGGCGATAACGAGGAGCGGGGATTCCGTTGAGTGGCTGGGGAACTATCGCGGATTCTGCGACCCCCCCTCCCCTTTTTGAGGCGGGGGGCCCCTACTGACAAAAACCCCACGTTTCCCCCTGTCCCGTATGAAACGCTCGCAAGAAATTTTTCTGAAAAGACCACGTTTTATCCGCAATGTCGTCATCATTCATCAAAAAGGGACTTTGTCTCCCCGACATTCTGCAACCCGAGCTGCGGGCTACAAGCAAGAGGGACGCAAGGGATTGCCCCTGCCCCCGGGGTTTTTTCCCATTGACCGGGTTCCTTCTCCTCCTTGATGGCATCAGTAATGGGCGTCAGAGCAGAGAAAATCATCCTCTTTGGCCTCGATCTTTTAACTTTCCTTCTGACCCCCCAAACCCAAATTTTGTCATCAAAAGGTCTTCGAAAATGGGTTTTCCCAGTGGTGGGTACCGAGTTGACATTTGGGCTGTTCAGTTGGGCGGGCGGGTGATGCTGTAAGACATTTGTGGCGTGATGGGGGGACGGGAGGAAGATGCTGGATCAGGTTGCATTTAAAACCCCTGAAGAACAGATTTGGGGATGCGTTCGTTTGAATTCACAGGGCCTGACCCCGATGACAGGGGTGCGGCCTGCAACTGACGATCCCCTGGCAGCTGTTGTCGCCAGCATGGAAGGAGCCTTTCTCTTACCTTACCTCCTGCCCTAACCCCCCCCTTTTTCTCGCTTACCACCCCCCCAATTTGCTCCATTTCAGAAAGATAAAAAATTTTGGAAGGTAGGGGAGTTTTTGGAAAATCTTTATTAAAAACGGCAAAACTAGCTATTCTCAAACCCTCAAAACAAAACAAAATGCTGGATTCAAAATTTAACTGCAAGGTCCTCTATCAACAAAGCTGGCCCGCACCAAAGTGAAAAAAAAACGTATTGAAATGTAATGGATAAAAAAGGGTTTTTTTGGGACCCATCAACCCTTTGGGGTTTTTAAAAATTGCTGTATTCAACTTAAAATGCAAAGTAGATCTATAACAAAGCTTGACTGACCAAAAAAGGGGAAAAAAAACCTGTCTGAAAGTTAAAGGGATAATAAAAGTATTTTTTTGGCATCTATCAATTCCCTGTGAGAATACAAAAAAAAGCGTATTCAATTTTAAAAGCGCAAA